>LAPY01000461.1:174587-189472 GCA_000970635.1 Eragrostis tef | reverse complement strand
CCTGGGCCACGGCGCCGGGGTTGTTCGGCAACGTCTTCGCGGCGAACCAGCTGGGGCAGAAGCCTATGCAGTTTGCCGGATGCAGCCCCAGCCAGACGAGGGACCTTGGTGGCGTCTTGGCGAATGTCGGCGGTGATCATGTCATGTTCGGAAGCTCCGTGGCGAAGGTTGACATGGAGTGCGATCAGCAGCAGCAGCTGCCGCCGCCGGAGCCGCAGCTGGGAATGGACGAGTCGACGTGGAGAACCTTCTGATCGTCGCCTATATCGTCGTGTACACACAAAGTATTGCTACATGTGGTTGATGAAATCAACTACGGTAAATTAAATTATTCAAAATTACATGGGAATGTTCTAGGTTAAATGGACAAACAATTATGTCGAAATCAAGTAATGTTTAACTAGAAAACTGTGTGTTAAATGGGAAAACCCTATTAGAGGTCCAATCTAGTTCATTAAACTAGATATTATTGTACGTGTTTGCTGATTTGTGTACTATGACTTGTACCAACCATTGTCAACTAAAAGCTTAGTCCCTGTTCTGCATCAAGGTCCCTTTAACTTGCACCAAACTTTAACTAGCTAATTAAGCACACCAATCCTTCCTGGCTATGTCTGTAATTACAATATGTAACAAGCCAGTCCTAATAAATATGATTCAAACCCACGCTCGGTGGGCCACACCTACGCGGTAATTTATTTATTTATTTGGCTATTACAGAGTACAACTCAAACGCTCACAAGGCGCGTACACTCACCCCTATGAACGCTAATATGCAAACCGTACCCCTATGAGCATATTCGAAGATTGAGCCGGCAAATCCTCGAGATTAACAAAGTCACCACTGGCACCACGTTGTCGACGGCCACGTCGCCTAACGCTAAAAGCACAATTAATGTCATTAAATATTAAAAAATTCGCTCTCATGGGGAGTCGAACTCAGGACCTGAGGTGCTAATGAGGCTCTTGTAACGCCCCTACGCGGTAATCTACTCGCGCTTCGTCCTCGCTTCACGCAAAAAGGGTTATTGGGTTAACCAAGATTACTATGCTTTAACGCTAGCAATTTAAGTTGGCAGAATTGCCGCTAGGCTTAGAAAGTCGGAAATAATCAAATGAACATATATGTAATACATATATTCAACAGAGGAAATATTGAAGTAAAAATCATATATTGAGTGGAATCGTAAAAACCCACTTACAAAACATGTTCAGGAGAAAAGAAAATAAGCTTTGAAAATTTCAGAATCAAACCATAGATGTAGATGAGGTGGAACAAGCATGGAAAATATATCAAGTGCAAATTAAATTAGTCTTAATACAAAAATGAAGTAAGATTTACCCTTTTTGAAAGCAAAGTGACACTATACTGCAGATTTACTATTTCGTATTTTTCAATTTTTATTTTTTATATCCATCGGACTAAGATGAGTTTGCACTTCAAATTTTGTATTCATGTTTCCTACCACCTCATCTATAGCTGTCATTTCTTTGTAGTTTTTTCAAAATTTCTAAACATAGTTTGTAATGGTTCTGATGATTCCACCAAATAAATTGTATCCACAATATTTTTGTTAGCCCACAAGTGGTACAAACTAGCATGAAAAGTATGTCAGGGCAAAAGCACCAACAAAACATAACTAATGCATGAAAGGTGCAGCAGTGCGGCCAAATAAGCATTGAAGCCCCCGATTAATCGCATGACCGCTCTTCAAGTGGGACCTAGGTCGTCCAATAGTTAACATATGATAAATCGGCCCAAAAGCATAATAAATCTGGCCAGCCCAGCCTAACTCAGTGAGTCAATATTTTTGTTGTTCTATTTCAACATTTTAAAAATGAAATCAATATTTTTTAAAAAATGTTGACCAGTAACAAAAAAAAATATTGACACAGTGCAAACAAGATGTTGGTATAGCACATTCAAAATGTTGACAAAAAATTTAAATGTTAAATATATTAATATTGGGTCTCATTTTGAAGAATTAATTGTAACAAACACATAGGTTCAAACGGATTTGAAAACAGACTTACAGTTTAGGAGAAAAATGCGTTTAAAGATTTGAATTCGTTTCTTTTTCTCCCACTCTCCACCCGCTCCAATCAGAATGTGACACATGGCGAAACCTGGTACTCTCTCTCTCATCCGCGGCGCGCATCAACCGTTCGATTATGATCTGCACGAATATTAAAGCGTCTGACTGGATCTATTCCTTCGGACGACCTACGTAGAGGATCCACCTCTTCAAGCAGCCCAATAGAATCTGGTCTACTGGGCCGTTCTGAATAGGCCATGAAAGGAAGACAGCCCAATAGAAGGAACAATGTTAATGTTCAGGAAAAGGCCATACGTCCGACCCATGGGTAGTTTTTTTTTTTTTTTGAACGACCCATGGTTGTTTGTCCGACTGAGCCATCCCATGTTGTTTGCATCTGTGGGTGCTGTGCGCGTTTTTGTTTCTGCGCGTTAGATGCACCAGTCTAACGTGAGTCGGTAGGACTGGGCTCGGATATATTGTGCTGCTCTAAAAATCATTTAACAAAAGAAAGTTCAGGCGTGCTCCAAGTTAAACTTCATTTTCGAAAATGCCTTTACAGCTGCTCCTCTCTTAGGACCAACGACACGAGTTGTGCTGCATGTTAAACCTCCTTGTGAGGCCAAGGCCGGATGCTTTTCTCTCATTACTAAAAAAAAAGATTCACTGTTAAGGACTTAGCTCAGTCAAATGTTTATTTTGTCCAACCACGTTTTTGTCTTCCCCTCAATGGCCAGTGCTAGCCGGAGTTCCCCGTTGCAAAAGCTACTCCCGAATCCTTAATAAACAGATCTTGCATACGTCATGATAATTGTAGTACGGAGACTAAACTAGCCAATATAAGCAGCTGGCCTCCAATATCTCCTGAACATGCACATCTCGATCGAGCGTCTTAACTATATTATCTTGCCTTTCGCCAAAAAAAAAAATAACTGTATTATCGTGTGCTTGTTCTTGAAACCGGTCAGAAATGTATGAAAGGGTCTTATGTATGGTGCAGAGCCTAACAAATATATAAGAGATCAGCAATGAACATTTTTTAAAAAAAAAACTGATACATACTAAATCTACTATCTTTCGGGAAAAACAATCTACTATCTAATAGTCACTCTCTAGTGCATAATGGCACTTGGATGACATGTACATAAACCCACGTGGACACTTTGGCTCTTTATTTGACATGTAGATAAACCAGGGGCGGAGCCAGGACAAATACTCAATGGTGTCATCTCCATTGTGTTTGGTGTCGGCATGGGTAATAAGCACTAATCACCATATGCTTTCTATAGGGATTACGGAGCTCCATTGGTGTCCTGTGACCCCATGAAAACACTCTGGCTCCGCCCCTGAGATAAACCCACTGTTTTATGATCGGCTTGTGTATTAGCATTTGACTGACATACATAGATGTCCGTAACGTGCACACATTAGTCTTCTGTTTATGGAACAAAAGAGCACGTGTGATCCCACCATGTTCTTTTTCAAGAAAAGTACAATGGGCATGCACTTTATTAAACCACTATCAGGTGGAGGTAGTAGATAAATAACACGAGTCATGCACTCTTAGTGTCTTACTCGGCCCTTATATCCGTTCCTGGTTTTTACTAATTGCCGCTTTATCTTTAGGTTGAAGTACACATTACCTTCCAATACATGCTTTGCAGCTGTTCCTCCTCTGAGCACATGACACGACAGGTTAGTAAAATCAAACACGGTACGACGATCTAATTCAGTCATCCTACTTTTCACGCGCAATCGCGACACATCACTTACATTTAATTGCCACATATGTGCCGATTGATGGCTCTTGTCTCCCCATAATTGACAAAGTTTTTTTTTTTTTTTGAACGACCCATGGTTGTTTGTCCGACTGAGCCATCCCATGTTGTTTGCATCTGTGGGTGCTGTGCGCGTTTTTGTTTCTGCGCGTTAGATGCACCAGTCTAACGTGAGTCGGTAGGACTGGGCTCGGATATATTGTGCTGCTCTAAAAATCATTTAACAAAAGAAAGTTCAGGCGTGCTCCAAGTTAAACTTCATTTTCGAAAATGCCTTTACAGCTGCTCCTCTCTTAGGACCAACGACACGAGTTGTGCTGCATGTTAAACCTCCTTGTGAGGCCAAGGCCGGATGCTTTTCTCTCATTACTAAAAAAAAAGATTCACTGTTAAGGACTTAGCTCAGTCAAATGTTTATTTTGTCCAACCACGTTTTTGTCTTCCCCTCAATGGCCAGTGCTAGCCGGAGTTCCCCGTTGCAAAAGCTACTCCCGAATCCTTAATAAACAGATCTTGCATACGTCATGATAATTGTAGTACGGAGACTAAACTAGCCAATATAAGCAGCTGGCCTCCAATATCTCCTGAACATGCACATCTCGATCGAGCGTCTTAACTATATTATCTTGCCTTTCGCCAAAAAAAAAAATAACTGTATTATCGTGTGCTTGTTCTTGAAACCGGTCAGAAATGTATGAAAGGGTCTTATGTATGGTGCAGAGCCTAACAAATATATAAGAGATCAGCAATGAACATTTTTTAAAAAAAAAACTGATACATACTAAATCTACTATCTTTCGGGAAAAACAATCTACTATCTAATAGTCACTCTCTAGTGCATAATGGCACTTGGATGACATGTACATAAACCCACGTGGACACTTTGGCTCTTTATTTGACATGTAGATAAACCAGGGGCGGAGCCAGGACAAATACTCAATGGTGTCATCTCCATTGTGTTTGGTGTCGGCATGGGTAATAAGCACTAATCACCATATGCTTTCTATAGGGATTACGGAGCTCCATTGGTGTCCTGTGACCCCATGAAAACACTCTGGCTCCGCCCCTGAGATAAACCCACTGTTTTATGATCGGCTTGTGTATTAGCATTTGACTGACATACATAGATGTCCGTAACGTGCACACATTAGTCTTCTGTTTATGGAACAAAAGAGCACGTGTGATCCCACCATGTTCTTTTTCAAGAAAAGTACAATGGGCATGCACTTTATTAAACCACTATCAGGTGGAGGTAGTAGATAAATAACACGAGTCATGCACTCTTAGTGTCTTACTCGGCCCTTATATCCGTTCCTGGTTTTTACTAATTGCCGCTTTATCTTTAGGTTGAAGTACACATTACCTTCCAATACATGCTTTGCAGCTGTTCCTCCTCTGAGCACATGACACGACAGGTTAGTAAAATCAAACACGGTACGACGATCTAATTCAGTCATCCTACTTTTCACGCGCAATCGCGACACATCACTTACATTTAATTGCCACATATGTGCCGATTGATGGCTCTTGTCTCCCCATAATTGACAAAGCTTGTAATAATCACACCATATTGCAAAAGCTACTCCCAGGTCCTGATTAAATAGAGATGTGTACATGTCACACGATATACGGGCTTACGTCGTGAGATCAGTGAACGGTGACTGTACTAATTCACCGAATCGCTGCTGTCCTTCAAGGATCTTTTGAGCATATCTGGAGCGATTTAAATATGCTATCGTGCCAATATTTAAACTGGATTGCAATGCTCAGCTAGCCAAAGCATGAAGATATGCAGGCAATCCAACTTACTAAGTTTGGACTAGTAAAAATGCACGTGCGCCACGCACGTGTCCGCTCAATTAATATTATTTGGCAGGACTTTATCATAAAATAAAAAAGAAATTTATGCATCAATCATCAAAAACACACTTCTTAAGAATATGTGAGGTTGTAAACATATAGGATTAGACAATTCGCGACTGACAGTTATACGAAAGTAAACAGGCAAGACGAATCTGAGCTAATTTATTCGATATCTCTTCTTGTGGTCATTTGCACATGTAAGGTCATGTTTGGATCCACATCTTAAACTCTTAACTGGCTAATTTTAGCCAACTTTTAAAATCTCCTAAACTTTTAACCCATCCCTTCCTAAACTTTTAGCTCCTAGTCACCTTCAAGCTACTAAAATCGACTAAATATATAAAAAAAGCAAGAAACACAAAAAAAGCAAGAAAAGTACAGAAGTTAGAAAAATTAGTCAGAGATCAAAAAAGGTACTCCTAAAATTAGTCGGCTAATATTTTAGTTGACTAAAAAAAGCCAGCTAAAGGATCTAAACAGAGCCTAATACTGAACCACAAAATAGTAATAATTAACACAGATTGAAAATACTTGCATGAGCACATGGATTGTTGCCCACCCGCTCATTGAGGCACACGTGGTTTCAAAAGGTTGTGCTAATAGATCATGTCACGGAGCGTACGTTTCCATTACAGACAAGCCACTTCACAATAATCGAACACAAATTATTAGAATACTAACTCTCTTTGATTAGAAATATAAATAGTTCTACAAGATCAGAAACATAAATAGTGCATCGACCCAATTGTCCATTAGGGAACGCACTAAAAATACACACAGATAGTTTATCATTTGGAAGAGTATGAACTACCAAACTTGAATCTATTGTGCGGCCGACCATTATTTGCAACTATGGGATTGTTGCACTGACTCCAGGTGCAGTCACTACCACCACCATATTTATATTTTGTTGCCTGAAACAAGAATGAAAAAGTAACAAACATTACTACCAACCCCTATTTTCTTTAACAACAAACAACATAAACAATTACTACCTCCATAACCTTTTTTGGGTATAGGATTAGTATAATTTCAGAAGGACAATACTTCAGAATATGAAAAATACTATTCCATTATTAGCTAGGTTCATCCAAAGTAAAATGACTGGAGGTTTTAAATAAACATAGTCATATGTATTACAATGAGAACAACCTTTGAGATCGAGTCAGCGAAAAAACTAACCCACGTGTTCTAAGTGCTCCAGTATCTTGAACAGAGCATCATATAGGGCATAATTGGGAAAGCCCACCAGTATGTTTGTTCGCTTGTGCATACCAAATAAATGAAACTATCCAAATTGTATAACTCAGTTCAGCAAATAAACTTGTACAAATACTGTATTGGCGAAGCAATGAGAAAAGAGCCATGTTCCCATGCCTGCTCCAGCTGCCACTGCCACCCAGATATCGAACACAAATACAATTAATTCCAGAAAATCGAGTGGCAGCAAAGAAAAAAGAAAGGTAATTTTGCATAACAAAAGGTAGTTGTGCAGGAGCTCAAAATTCTTGTACTGCATTGTTTGCTAAACAGATTTCAGGAAGTTGTGTCTTGGTCCTACCTGAAAAATATGCAATGGCATTTGGTTTGTAACCCTCTGGTTAATAAAAAATACCGAGACCCACAGAAAAAAATATGCTAAATTAGTATATGAATACACCAAAGTGGATATGACATCATTAAGGAAAGTGCCGCCAATTCCCACGAACACTTTTCTATAAACATTTGAGACACACAGTAATGAAAACACTGATGATCAATCATGTATGCACCCTCATAGAAATAAAAACATCAATTAGGAGGCATTGTAGAAACAAAGACAAGCAGAAGAGTTTTCAGGAATCAAACAACTTAGATTTGATGTTAGTTCATGCACAGTTTTGATGGTAAAAATATTAAAATCTTATAATGAATATTCTGCTCCTGAAGTCAAGGAGAATATAATCATGCTAAATAGATAATGTCTGTATGTAAGAGTATCTCTGCTCCACTTGCCACATAGATTTCAGCCATGCCAACTGCCAAAAGTTCAATATTAGCATATTGCGCCGCTAAAGTAAAATATCTTTTTAGGTGCCAAAGCTCCAGAAAGCCAATGCTGATATTGGCATCTACCATAGAAGCCGCAGGTAGTTCAGTGTACGTCTGAAGACCAAAATTAGTGCAGTATTGGTGGACTGGACTTAACGACAACATGATGAATTAATGGGAAATAATAAGTAATGGAATTTCAAACACGGCATCCTGTGTTGGAAAGTGACCTGATAATGAAAAAGCAAACATCCTGTGTTTGAGTACGCCAATCAGCTTTATCTTCCCGAGACCTGAAAAAAATGCAAAGAAATTGTCTCAATCAGCAAAGACATCCAACCATTCACAAAGGTATTATCACGATTTTGTTACTCACCAACAAAGAAGAAATCTGTCCAACCTCGCCTGCTGGATCCATGAGGGTTGCCTTGGAGGCTGCAACTCCAATAATCTCGTTTCTCGGTGCTTGGCCATACATTATCTAAAAGGCTACAGCTAGGATGAACAAAGATTCTGCAGATAAGATACAGAACAATTGAAGCTATATACAGGTCATCTGCTCGCTGCTAGCACATGCATACTTCCCACTCCATCGCAGAAGAGAAAATAATTGTAAAAACCAACACCTTGCTCATCTGTGTGGTCATCTAAAAGAGGACACCGTAGAAATCAGCGTGGTGAGCAGTTGACAGCGCTAGATCTTCGTAGGGAGGCAGCCAGTGGAGTTGCAAACGCCTGGATTGACAAATGAAAGGCAACAGGAGGGGTAAATGGCGTAAAAAATTTCAGAAGAATAGCTGCTCACCTCAGAATGGAGATGCCAGATGCCGCCACAAATCTTGCAGCCATGGTGTTGCCGCAACATGCTCCCGCGGGTGTCGTGAATCCGGTCGCCGGCACGGATTAACTCGCAGATGGCCGTCATGGTGAGCGCGATGCAGTGCAGATCGAGGAACGGGTCGTCGAGGTGGGCGTGATGCGGTGCAGGGGTGCGGACGGGCATCGAGGTCACCACGAGAAGCGGGGCGCGGAGGCAGCGGCGGAGATAGAGAAATAGGGGCACAGGCCACAGCGTTGGAAACAAATGATAGGGGCAGCGTCTCGACGCACCAGCGATCGCCTCCCCGGACGAGGCGGCGGTGCCAATATCGCCGCTGCTAGGATCCAGAAGGATGGAAGAAACACAATCTACCGTGATCAAGAGGGTTGGAAAGAGAAACGTAATTAGGGAAGGCGACGTCATCAGAGGCCGGATGTTAGGAGAAGGCAATAATACATGCCTAATTCACGGCATGCAGGCGGGTACCAGGATGATGTACACGTAAGGAAAGAAATACCGAGCGGCTAGCACTGGTCACGGTGAAAAAAAATAAGGACTTTGTCTCGTTTTTTGTACTGCGCCATGACATTTGTCCTGTCCCTTTGTCTCCTCTCTGATTGGCCCCACCCACCCTGGCAAGATCGGACGATTTTAAAAAGGGGTGCGATTTGAACCAAAGGTGGGTATACATGTGAGTAGGATCTGACAGGGTAAAACCGATTTTTCTCGCAACTGGTTCTTTAAGAGTTTAGATAATTATAGATCTTTAATTTCAAACTTACTAGTAAGAACAGGTATAATAAGGCTGAGTCAGCTGGCTAAGACGCTCACCACGTTAAAAAAATCCCAGCTGGAAGAAAGAGAAATGAAGAGAGAGAAAGAAGCCGGCGTTTGGCGAGACGCCGAGGTGATGCGGGCGGAAGCACTTGCTTCAAGAAAAGTGATCAGTTCCACCAATACCATTGGTTGCATGCAAGATTTAAATATTAACTAATCAATTCAACAACTCACTTTAGCAGCCAGCCTACTATACGAGCCGGCGACTGAGTGACATGGCAACTGGTTTTCGCCGGCAGCGGACGATTTTATTAACCTTGCTCTAAGTTGGATTGCCTGAATTTCAGGATCCTGCGGTAGAATCTACGATATGTCCTGAATTTCACACGCGCATCATTTAGGTTAATAGATTAATTGGTTATATATTCCGGGTTGTACGCGCAGTAAATCATTCGGCAATGGCAGCTGAGCTTCGGTTGACGCGTATGGTCTCCCTCGTCCCAACCTTGTGCACACATGGAAAAGAAGCGGGCATCTTGGCTAGTCCAAAGAGAGAAAAGAAGAAATTGTCAGTCCAAAGAGAACTGTCTGCATTTGAGAATATACAGTGCTACCTCGATCCGTTGACAAATTACGCACTTGATTCATCAGCAAGGTGAGACATATATATAACACCATTACTCTACGTATACGCACATTGGTAGACACAAGCATCAAGGCAACTAACCGTGACCAAACGAAATGCCGTCTCTGGTACTATATTATCTTTGTTGCCCGTTTTGGGGTATTATGTGTAGCGATCGCCTGCAGAAAAAACTAGTGCTTTTGGTTTGGCCCACGCTAGCTACAAGAGCACCTTGTGCAGATCATATTTCCTTAGTCATCAAAAGAAAACACCCGCTCTGTTTTTGAATATATGATTTTGGTCGAAACTCAGTCCAACTTTTAAAACTTTGACCTTCAACAGTTTTTTTTAAGTTTAAAAACATAAAAATCAGATGCACAAATTGGTCCTGAAAATTATATTCATAATATCATACTTTTATTGAAATTATAACTATAATTTACTGGAGATGATAATGGTCAAAGTTGTGTATGGAAGACCAAAAAAAGTCAATATTGTCATATTTAAGACTAAATTTCAGAAAACTGTAGATATTTGCACCAAGTAAACATAAAATGAAGCATTTTTACGACCTGTGATAATATACTAAGAGGTACCACAATGTTGATATATATATTGTGTATTTTTCCATTAGTAAAGTTATAATTTGTGTTATCACTCCCAAGGATGGTAAAAAGCTCTTTTGATTTTCCTC
The DNA here is from genome assembly GCA_000970635.1 of Eragrostis tef. NCBI lineage: Eukaryota > Viridiplantae > Streptophyta > Magnoliopsida > Poales > Poaceae > Eragrostis > Eragrostis tef. Next base: position 178,848 of record LAPY01000461.1, on the reverse strand, counting down.
TTTTGTATGCTACTGCGTGCTTAGTCGGTCCACAGGGTGGCAGGACTAACTTCGCTCGCTATCAGAATATTGAACCATGCCTTTCAGCTGCCCGTCTTCCCAGCAAATGACACGAACTGTGTGCAAAACTTATATTGTTGATTCAAGTCAAATGATATTAGCCGATCTCAACTCCCTTGCATTTATATTAATTGTTGTTCGAACATGCATGGTACCAATCGATGACGTTCTCGTTCTTGTCTCCTGTCAATGGACAAATGCCTACTTAACTTTCCACGTCGCAAAAACTAGTCTCAAATTCTTATTCACTAGCTATCTAGACCAGTGCACATGTCGTACTACATATGTACGGGCATGCAAGATGAGAGACATCCATGAGGAACGGAATTGGTTAAACTCTTTAACTAGTAGCAGCTGGCCTCCAAGATCTTTGACAATATCACAGGCGATTTAAATAGTTTATCGTGCGATGATTATCAGCCGACGATTATGATCGGCTAGCTACTACTAGTAATCTGAGTGCCCTAACTTGATAATTACATTGTCGATTCTTGCTTTATACCTACCTCGGATCGCACATGAACTTCAATTATGCGTGCGCCCGAAGCTTCGTCGATATATTTAGTGTGCTAGTTTCGACGATAGGGGCATGCACATGACCAGGTCTGATGGACACAAGCCAACAGAAAAAAGGTGAGGCGATACAACGTGGCAGATATACGTCGTCGTCCGTATGTGTGTGCGTCTTTCCGCTGCAGAGTGATGGGCAGTTTAGGCCAGGTGGCCCCTTCTCCGTTAGCGCGACAACGGAAATCCGTTATCACAGACAGGTGAGACCTTAATCGGAGAAGAAGCAACTCTTGCCCACGCTTGCTGCGACAGGCACGTTGCCGCGCGCGGCCGCGCCACATGTGCCGGGCAAAAACATTAGTAGACCCAGTAAGCCAACAAACCGAGACCAAACGAGACGCCTTTGCGGCGTCAGGTACGAGCCTACGTACGTGTTGCCATTATCAAGCAGAACTGACGTTGCCCGTATGGGCTTCAGCACGAGGGTACAGTGGTGCTCGTACGTGCAGCCCTCTTGTTGGTGCTGGTGCTGGTGCTTGTTGCACACACTCTCTTGGCAGCTAGCGGAAACTATATACGGCTCAAATCGGGTCAACGCGCAAAAAGTGAGTAGAACAAAAATGTGAAACTTGATACTACATGGCAGCTTTTAACAAATCTATCGAGGAGCTTTGGCCATTTCAGATCGGGCTGGCTAGAGACAAATTCAGCATCACTTTCATACATCCACACAAGATACCCAAAAGTTCCCTAAAGAGAATGAGGGCCAGATTAGCTAGCATGTACAAAAAAAGTGTCTGACCCTCCACCCATAAACATAAAAAAATTTAGATTTAGTTGACTTCATTTTTCAAATTTTGATCAACAATGTATATATAAATATTGTTCACAACTGAAAGATTTACATACTATAATACATGGTTTGACAATAATCAATGACATAGATGTCTGTTTTTTTTTCCTTATCAACAGTTGAAGTTAAAAAAATAAATACTCTGATCAAACTTAGAAAATCCTATATTTACGGATAAGGTGTATAAAAAACATCAATGTCAATTTGCAAGTAACAATTTTATCCAAGCCCGCATGACTAATTTTATTTTTTCTTCCAAATTCCAAATTTAGTAATAAAGTTTAACATTCAATTTGTTGCATCTAGGTTCTCTCCGCTCTGCTCTCCACAACGTATGAGGGAGGAGCTGCTTAGAGCATCTCCAAGAGAGCCTCATAAATCTCTCTTAAAATAAATTATTGGGGTTTTAGTCAAAAAAAACCATCTCCAACAGAGCCCCAAAACAACCCCCAACTTATTATAGCCCCTAAACTCTCTTCATTTGTAGCTACAAACAGGAGAAGAATTGGGGCCCTCATTCCTTCTTTTTCCCTAGAATTAATGCTTTTGTAGCCCTAAATGCTGATGTGGTCCAATCATAATTGTTTTGATCCACTTTTAGAGAGGAACTATTGGAGAAGGCATAAAAAATTGGCCCTCATAATTTTTTGGCTGCTCCTTAAAACAAGTTTATAGGGTTAATTTTATGGGGTCCTCTCCCGGTGTAGTGTGCAGCCGGTGCCCCTACAGCAAAAAACATTCGATTTGTTGATGAGTAACGATGCACTTAGATTGTGCGTGCCTCATTCACTTCACTTGGACGAGCACACGTATAATCAGTGTCGCGTAGTTATGAGCCACGTTTCTTTGTGGACAATGACAAGCACTTACAGTTACAATCCATCAGGTACAAGTTACTCACGCAGACCGCCTAAGTTTTAAAATTAACGCTTTATCTTATGTTTGATACTACTATGCTGTCCCACGAGGTGGCAGGACTACCTGCTACTAACGAAGCTCCAACTGTGCTTAATCATAGCAAACGACACGAGTTGAGCGCAAACTTAAATTAAGATCAATTGATTCAAACGACGAAAGGCTATCTCGACTTTTATATATTTCAGATATTTTCCAATGGATCACGTTCCTGTCTCCCGTAATTTGACAAATCTAATTTGAAATCCACGTTGCAAAAGGTACTCCCAAATCATAATTGATAATCTAGGCCTGTGTACATGTCGTACGATTATATATGAGCGTACGTCATGAGATCTACAAAAGGGGACTAATTAATATGACAGTATAGCACCTGGCCATCAGGATCTTTTGATCATATCTCAAGCAACTTAAATATGTTATCATGTAGTGATTAGCTGACTACTATCACGATCTGCTAGCTGGAAATCGGACTACCGAAATTTGTATAGTGAGACTGCGGGAAATCGCGCTTTATGCCAACGTCGTATTTGTACCTGAAATTTTAATCAAGCGCGCGACGTCGATTTCACACCCTTTTGGGTTAATAAACTAGTAGTTTCTCCAGTCGGCTCGCTGTGACTGATCAGTACTAGCTCCTCAGCTTTGTTTGACACGTTTCATTACCCCTGTACTTTCATTGATCAGAAATCTAAACGCATTAGAAAATACAACTTGAAGCACTATGCGGCAAATATTAGCTAGAGACTAGCTAGTCAGAAAAAAGAAAAAATAACAAAAAATTGAATTTATCTTTACATATGATTGTCATGCATATAATATAAATGTTATTATCTTGTCAATGATAGTCTTGCATTGTATACTTATGTGATGATAAAAGCTTTAAGATTTTTGACATAGAACAATCCTGTAAGTAAGTTTAAATTTCGTACCCGATATCAAATGTACGTACACCACTTATATAACTATTGATAAAACAAGTGTTCAATTTAGATGATGCAACGGTGCATACAGGTGTACCCTCCCGCGTGAAACGTTGACATGGACTACCTACTCGGAGAAGCTAGCGATCCCATATGCAGTGCATCCATGACCTTGTTCGTCAGCAGGCGAGCCAACGTGTCGAGCAGGAGACGAGACCGCAGACGTTGCTCGTGCCATGCACGCGGGACAAGCAAGCCAACTAAAAGAAGGCAGAGAAAAAAGGCAGGGCGACGTATGCATGCAACGTGGCTGGTGTACGTACGTCGACGTATTTGTGTAGGACTGTACGCTGCATAGTGATGGGCCGATTGGCGAGCAAAAGCAGGAACCTGTCACGGGAGACCGGTGAGGTTCCTGACTGTAGCCAAACAATAAACAGTTCTCAGTCGCAAAAAAAAAACAATAAACAGTTCTTATACCCCACTCGCCACAAACAGGAAGAACAACATAATTCAAGGTTTAGATTTTTAGAAGTTTTGATTAACAACTAGTTCAGTCATATATAAGCCTAGATTCGAGTGGCAATGTAGATTACTATGAGTGTGATTTTGTGTATACACCAATTTCCAGTTGACACGTTAGAACAGTAGGTATTTTTTTCATCTAAAAATGAAAATGAGAATATAAATGCATTAGAAGGTGAGAATCACTTGTCCTATGGCAAAAACCTTTAAATGCTTATGCAACTGCGGGAGTGGGTATCTATAACTAGCTGAATCACAACTTGCAGCACGTACTATGCGGTTTTGTTGCCAAAAGATAAACATCTATTGACAATTTAGTGTAAGTACATCCACTTTGAGGTTTACAGCTAGGGTTCACCTGCCTTGTACATCCATGCGCGCATGCCGCAATGGAACTGCAAACATACGCAGGCCACAGGTTGTTGTACACCCTGTTGCAGCCGGCCTGAAGGTGGCCGGCCGCCATACGCATGGA
>LAPY01000461.1:138403-151449 GCA_000970635.1 Eragrostis tef | reverse complement strand
CCCCCAACCCGCCCCCCCCCCCTCCCGCCTGGCTGCTCCTCCACTCGCCGCCGCGCGCCGCAGCCACAACACTAGGGTTAGGGTTGGAGCTGAGAGAGCAGGGGAGACCGGGAGAGTCGGGACTGAATCGGGAGAGATGGGCTGGATGAAGGAGATGAAGGAGAATAGAGAGGGGCACTTAGGTCTTTTGCTATTTCCCCTAATATTATCTGATTTGTTTTAATTCAAAAAAGTGGGATCACCAAACGGCATCTAAAAACAAGACCTAACGGCAGCTTCACAATTAAAAAAGTGGACCGATTTTGCAAAGTTCCAAAAAGAGAACCGATTCTGCAATTGGCGTTCAAAACAGCAAATGCCCCTTTAAATTCGGGCCAGCCCGGCACATAATTAGTTTCGGGTCGTGCCGTGCCAGCACACAGGCTTCCCCCTCGGCCCGTGGCGCGCCACAAAATTAATTAATCGTGCCGGGTCGACCCGTTTAGCCCGACAGCCTATTTTAAAATTTAGCCTGTTTAATTATTTTTTGAAGAAATTTAGTGCTAAATGGTGCAAAAATAAGTGCTAGTAAGGAGAATTGAACTTCAGACCTCTTAAATAAGAAGGAATTTACTTACAACTAGATTAAGATCACTACTTATACATATTAAAACTAAAAATATATTTACTAAAACTTAATCGGACGTGCCATGCCAGCCCGCCGTGCCCACCCCTCGGCCCAAGCACGGCCCGATGGTGCGTGTCGTGTCGGCCTGAGCCCGAAATTCATCGGACCGTGCTGTGCTTGGGCCCGGGCCAAAAAATACGTGCTTCGTGTCCGCCCGTTTCGCCCGGCCCATTTGACCATCACTAATTGTATGTACGTCTTTTTTTACTGTTTACTCTTCAAGATGTTTTGATTGATAATGATTTAGTAAGATACTTCTACAGTCTGTTGAGGAATATCAGCCCTGCATGCGAATGGATATACCACATCAGGTCGACTAATTCGTCCCAAATTTGTTTTTTGGCACGAGCAGTTAGTTTTTTCTTTTTTCATTCCAATCATTTTGTTAATTAGGGATAGCGGAGATAGCCCTTCATGAATCATAAGTACTTAAGTTTATAAATCAATTATAGCGGAGATAGCGGATGAATTAGCGAGGTATTTAACTTTTAGCGAAGTTAGCGGCATTAGCGGTAATATTTGCAATATCATCGCGACATTTGTCTCAAAAAACTATAGCTAAGCTATAGCGGGCTATTTACAACCATGGCTCGTATTCATGTAGGAAATGAGATTCACGGATATTCTGCTCTACAAATTTACTTGATGAAGGGCAAGAATTTCAGAAGCTCCGCCCAAGGTTAGGAGCACTCTGCAGGCAATAGTGCGCCAAGTTTGATTTGATTTTTTTAAGTTATTTTTTTTGGGAGGAGAATTTTTTTAAGTTGTTCAGTAATAAATCTGCAAATATTGACTTTTTCCATGTCTCTTTTTTCTAGTGAAAATTTCAACACCCGTTGCAAACCTTGCTATTACCACTACTACAAAACGTTGAACTCGTTTGAATGTTTGACGGCTTCGTTTGGCTGCCCCTCTTGCCCCGTGTTTCTGTATCTTTGTTCCCGTACAGGCCAGTAGCCACACGGGTATCACAGATGGGCAAAGATGTAAATTCAGGATGAAACCCCTTCTAACCCTAGTTTGCTCTAGCTATAATAGAGCTTTTCAGCACCTCTCCGCCGCCGCCACCTCAGGCACAGCTCTTCTCCATTCCTTCTTTTACCTGACTTGTTCGTTGCTGTTGCTGCTCGCTTCTTCCACTTGTCGTTCCGTTCTGATTCCCGATCGATTTTGTTTGGCTCTCCTTTCCTCTACAAGGAATTTTCTTCTTCCCCCTTATTGGGACATTTGTAGATGGAAGAGAATCCGAGAAATCGAGCCACGGCTCTTCTCTCGTTCTTGGATTTGGAGAATATTGTTCCCTCTTTTTAAAGTGTATGTAGGGATAAGATATATGTTATTTCATTCGGAACTGAATTATTTCTATTCCTGAAATCAAAGTTGAAGGAATTTCTTTTTCTCGTTTTTCTCGGAACTGAATACCGGTGCGGCAGTGATAGAAAAAGAATGACTCAGAATCATGAGGTTTGTGCTTATAACCAAGTGCAGACCATGATTACTTTCAAGCACTGTTGAGCTGCATCTTGCTCTATCTTTCTCCCCTTGCCTAGTGCAACTTTCCTGCCGCTTTGTTTAATTTCAGGTTATGCAATGTTCGTAAACAAAGGAAGCTTTCATCGGAGGCCTGTCAATGAATCTAATTTTCACATATACACAAATAAACCAACATACAAAGAACCCTAAGTTTCTGACCGTCATTTAATCACTTGCAGAAGTACGCTAAATGAGTACGAAAAATGTAGAACAAGCTGCACCCAGAAGATAGTTCCAAACAGAGGAATAAACGAGAGCAAACGTGCCGATGTAACAAATGACGAAACTCACCAAACCTTTCAGATACATTCAAAAACTGCCATATACATATGCTTGACTGGATTGTGGAATATATACTTAAACATAATCATCAATTCTATACAAGGGTAATAACACAACACTGATATACTACTATAACCCCAACAAGGCCAAACGGTCAGTGTCCAAAATTTAATGAAATGAATGGAATATGGGTAGCTATTTGCACTGCATAATATTACATGACTGTGCCTGCACATGCTTCTAAAAACCAGCTAAGATTTCCTTCATTTCTGCAACTGATATGAGGCTCTCATTTCCGTAGATCCGAGTTACCATCTGAACGAAACTCTCGTACTTGTCCAGAAACTCTTTCTGCGAGTATTGAGAAGATTATGCAAATCAGCTTCTATAGGACATTGATCCTAGATTCAATATTAAAGTAAACACCCATAATAATAGGCTAATAACGTAGTTAGAGGGCTTACTTTGCACTTGTCCCACAGCGAAGGAAACAACTCATCAGAGGTCAGTGTCTTCTGTAACCTCCTATACATGGCGCCAATTGACTTGTCAATCTGCATATAGTTTTACAATTTTGTGAATTCATAGATAACTGTGAGTCAATACCAGCCTCTTCAACAAAACGAAAAATGGAATATGAAAGCTTTGTGAAAATACAAGAGTTGTGAGGCCCGTGCACTCAAATAAACATGAAAACACTTCACCCAAGCATACAGAACTGTATACTATTCTTTAAACCATAGCATTTGACAGAAATCACAAAGCTGCTAGCTAGAAAGCACTGAAGTATAACTGAATCATGAAATATCTCTGTTTACTTACCCCAGATAAACTGGATTTCAGCACCCTCCTTAGATCAGTTTTTGACAACCCAAGCTGGAAAGGAATCTGAGGATTCAAGAGATAAAAATGTTAAATAAATCACTCAAACAAAGTATTAAGAATCTTAGACACTGTTATTACCACCACCTAATCAAGTGTACATACAAGTGTGCAAATAGTAAGAAAGCCACCACCCCTGGCGCAATGAAACAAAGAGGACTCACTCAAAACCCCCAGTTTTGTATATTATTTCAACTCGCTAAGCTTAGGGTAAACTGTTCTAACTCGTTGAAAAAGTGCATACAACCTAGTCATTAAACGTTCCATTTGTACAAAATCAGTGCATTTTGGGTTTGCCATCTACTGGAATAACATTACAATCAGAACACATGTCAAGTGGTTGTAAACAAAAATTTAGACACATCGTATAACGAAATTAGCCCACCTCCTCAGCAGCAATGGTGTATGTCAATTCTTCAACTTTCCGATTAAACTGGAACAACCTCTCAAATTGCTGCCAAATGTCACGAAGAAATATAAGTTTTTCAGGAGCAAAACAGTAGACTGGTAAGCAGAATTTGATCAGATTTACATACAAGATAAATGAGCGAGCTGATGTGGCGAGTGCAAGCTAGTTCATAGGATTCACTAGCTTGATGGTAGAACTTTGCAAGAGTTGGCACAACATTAGCCAAGTCATAAAGACTGCATGAAACAATAATATATTGTTAGATTTGTAGGCCTGCACATTAAAAAAAATGACGAGACAACAATGCATATGACGCTGCAGAATTGAAGCCAAATGTATGACAGATCAAAGACTAAAACATAACCTGTTTTGGAAAGCAGCATAATTCTCTATCAGAACAATGTCTGCAGTCTTAGGATCACTCTGTGCAATCTTTTCCAAAGTTGCGAACATTGTGCTAACCTGTTCCATCATACCAAGGGCAATTTTGTTAAATTGTGAAACTAAAAACCTAGATGAACCATATTCTAGCTACAAAATAATAAAAATTAATACAGCTATCTTTTATGCAAGTAGAAATATCCATAAATAATCTTAGGACTGAATCCCCCTTTATACAAAAACGAACCGCAGTAAACAGTGTATGACATGCTAGTATTGAAGTTTATGACACAAATTTAATAGCAGCATATGTAAGCACAAAAATGAAACTGGGAAGGAGTTCACTCACTAGCTTTGTGTATGCTTTATCAATTAAGTCTCTGGACTGCCCTTGAATATATTGCTCCATCCGTGATGCAAGAACAGCAAATCTGCATAGTAAAGAACAGTTAGATCATGGTACCTGTATGTCAAGCATTGATATGAAACGAAGATATAATTATGAATAATTTACAGATTATGTACAAACAAGGTAGCTTGTAAGAAATAGGCACCCAAATTTACTCTTGTAGCAAAGAGTTCATCACATGTACTCTATTGTTTTTTTAATGACGATGGTTAGCTCAAATAGTCAACTGTGAGCTGGCCAATGGCAACAATAAAATATCGGAGGTATAGTACTTATCACTGTCAAGAATGAGACCACAGGAAACTGGCTTTTTATTGCCAGACTTCAAATTTCTGGGTATGAACTGGGCACAGGGAAAATGTATTAAGATCTTTCCAAGTCATTGTGACTCAATCCTCCATTATGTTCACACAGGATCTAATGATTCATGGTGAACACTTTTGTGAAACAAACGGTAAATAATCATGCAAGACCAGCGTATTAATATTACAAAATAAAAGGGGGGAACAAGACGCAAGGAAGCTTTCATCAGCATATAACAAATTTACGTAATGAAACAAACATACGTAACATTACATTATATAACCAGGCTCCTGGGGATGATGGATGTATTATACACTTCTCTAAACTCCAATGCAATCGCTGTACTCTCAAAACAAAGCTGATTCATCAAGTGTAAATACCTTGGAATGTACGCTAGAATACCAGTTTGACGCACATTTCTTTCATTACGTTCAATCTGATGGCAAGCTTCATCAATAAACTGAAAGAGAAAGAACAAACTCATAAACATGATGTAGATAGAAAATTAGTATTTTTTTTTAAAAAAAATACTTGTACTGTAGCCTCAGTGCGAACACTAACCCTACTGAACTGTGCTGATATTCTTGATTCCAACTCGTCAAGTAATTTGCGCACAAATCCTGCAGCATCAGCTTTCTGTCCAGAAAGGTAACGCTCTGTAATCCCATGCATTGAGATGCAGCGTAAGGGGTCAATCTTGTACGCCCAATCTACGACTGCATAAAAGTCCTCCTGAAATGGAAAGGGAAAAATTCACAATCATCTAAAGAAGGCTCCAATACTTCACTATAACCACGTTAAGAAAGCATGAAAGAAGTACTTAATTTTATCAAAGATACTACTTTTCATCAGGATGCGTGTGTTCTATATCATAAGATTTACCTGGATTCCATCGAGTAGTTCTTGAAGAGCTCCATTCAATGTACCCAATTCGGCAGATGTACTATCTGGAAATAGATTATAATAGGTCATGTGCAAGAAAAGAATAATAAGCACTGCATCCAAGACACTCAAATCAACCAGTACAAGAAAAGGTACCAGGTTTAAGATCATCGCCATCTGGATCAAGAATACCCAGATCATCATCCGGATCATCTCCGGATTTACTCTTACTAACGTTAGGAGCACCAGCTGGAACAAGTGCAGGTACTTCAAAGCACATAAAATGTGCAAAAAAGGAACTCTGCAATGTAATGTTTATCAGTCTATCGAGTTAAAAAAAGGTCACATATTTGTACTATGGGGGCAAATAACCTCATCCACCAGTAGCGGGATAAATATTGTAAGCATCCTTGAATATGCATCAGATACTGTTGAAGTATCAACACTGCTTCCATTAGGGCCAGAGCCACTAGAACCTTCAAGCCAGACAGCAGGATTCTTGGGAGCCTTTGTACTTGCACGAAGTTCATTGGCGAATTCGCGTGCCTGGACCAAAAGAAAAGGAGAATAAATTCCAACTGTGCCACCATTGAAAGTTGAAAAACCAACAAAGAGAGAATGTGAGATAAACATGATGATGTTATAGCATAATTGCCAATAGCTGACCTCTCGACGTAGTAGTAAATTAAGGGAGTTACAATAGGCCTTCCTTAAGGGGCCTAAGCAGCTCTTGTCCAGACTCTGCAGTAAATGAGAAAAACAAACGGTAAAAGCGGCAACAGGGTACAATATATAACATGTAGGAAGCTTGACACAAAACATAATAGGATTATAACCTTTAGGTGTTGAAGAAGTCGAGCATATGTCCTGCATTTGTATCTTAAGTCTGCATGATCAGGCCGCTTCAACTGTCCTCGCTACATTCAGATCAAGAAGAACTCTATAGGTCATCTCACTTTACGGAATGGAAAGAAAAAACAAATATTTACTTTCAAATATGGGATATCAAGTAACCTGTGAAAAATAGCTTTTGTCACTTATCATAAAGTCAACCAAGCTAGAGAAGTAGTTCCGCAAGAACTCTGATGCTCGTCGGACAAACGTTGTTTTCAGTTTCTCCAATTCTGCTCTTTTTTCCCTAACCTGACAAGAGTTTTGAAGAGAGCGGTTTTTCTATCACAAATATGCTCATAACAACAAGCTTTCATCAAGGAATATTTAAACAGGGTTTGATTTGTGGGAATCAGTGACATGCCATCCCAGCAATGGTGCTATGAAATACTGCAATAGATGCCAGAATCTTCACAAGCTTTGTTCTTTTAACATTGATAAATGTACTAACAAGAAGAAAAAAAAAGGAGTTATTGAGATAGCTTACAGCACGCATGTTAACATAGCATGGGTCCAAATTTGGCACTTCAAGGCTGCGGATGGCCCCCGTCAACCATTCACATGCCTCCACATTTTTCAGCATCCGTGACTCCTCAAATGAACCTCCGGTCAATGATGCTGCAAACTGCATTGTATATAAGCAAAATAAACAAGCATAAGAAATAACATCGGCGAGATTAATATTATTTTTCTATACCTTACGTCCATACCTCTTGTGGAATACGCAAACGCTCAAGCAACTTATCTAGCTCTTCCATGAGTCCTTTGTTATTTACAGACTGCATCTCTAAACCATTGTTGCGTGATTCAATCTGCGCAGGAATAGGTTATATGAGGCTTTTTTATTTAATCAGCATCTAAAGGAACGTATATCTTCAGGTAATACTCCCTCAGATTCCAAATGCACAGTATCATTTTAGCAACTGCGCCGGTCAAACTTTTAATACCTTTTAAACGTTGGCCATCAATATTTAATTAATAGCATAGATTCATCGTTTAAAATATTATTATCTTGTATAATTTTTATATGTGAAGTAATTTATTTTATTATCGGAGGCCGAAATGACGACTATTTGAAATCAGAGGGAGTAAAGCAAGCATGTGATCATTCAACCTCATAAGGGCAAGTCAAAGAAAAGGGTAAAGAACATCCTATAATGATTCTGAGACTGGTTATATTTAGCTAGGGAAGCTTTTAGATGCCAATACAGTTTTGAATTGATTTAGCATCCCTAGCTTGTAGGGACTGCTCCAGGACTTGCGCTAGTTGCCACAAACCAGTTTTACAACCACAAGCTATGCCGTGGAAGCGGTCAGATAAACAACAAACAACATAGCCTTTTGTCCCAAGCAAGTTGGGGTAGGCTAGAAACGAAACTCACTAGAAACAAAGACAAGAGAACACCAAAGACACAGGGCAAACGAGTTAGAGGTAAACAAAGAAGGAACAAAAGGGGATCACGGTTCAGGCACGTTGATTGCAAGTCTCCAAGCGCTCCTATCCACAGCTAACTCCTTGGAAGCGGTCAGATTAGAGGCTAAAATTCTCAATGCAATATATGAACATTATTCAGTGTTACAAAAAAAAATTGACATGCTCAAACTGGACTCAAGAAGTTAACCAGTTAGCTTGTCCCAAGTTGTAGTTTAGTAAAATTGTTTATTTTAAACGAAAGGACACCTGTTTGACTCACATAAACAGCATGTACCGCTACCATAGAATAACAGGAAACAACGATATAGCATATACATGCCAAGTAGTCAAGCATGCTGCAGGAGATAAGGTCCTTGCCTTCTTTCAAGCAGGAAGGGTTTTGATCCATGGCAGCACATATAAACATATTATTTCAATAAAATGCCCCCCTGTTTCACATACCAGCCTACTTTATATACCTGATCAGACCAGCAGCCAGTCCTGGAGTTTTCCAGTCGAACGGGTAGTCTAGTCTGATTATCACTTTGCTTCTAAGTTCTAACCAATTCACTGGATATACTAGATAACTGTTTTCACTCCCAAAAGAATTAGGCATATTATTGAATAGAAGTGTACCGATGCAATATCTTCTCTCATATGCCTGAGCTTCAGGTTGAAAATCCGTAACCACTCATCCATATCATCTACAGTTGCACTAGCAGCATCCAGACCTTGCAAGACCTGCAAATACAAGAAATTAGACCAGCCAATGAAAAAACTGCCACGCCATATCACTCTAAATATAGAAGCGCCGTTCTAAGATCATCACACAAGCAATAGTTGCCCTGTTTGGCACACCTTCTGCTTGTTGCAAAAGCAGCTTATTTAAAAAGCTAGTGAAAAGCAGCTTATGCTTACTGCTGTTTTTAAGTTCATTCTCAGAATCTGCTTAACCAATAAGCTATTGCAGAATCCTGGTGCTTGGCACAGTTTCTGCTTATTTCTGTGGATAAGCTGTGCCAAACAGGGCCAGTATACCATCATCAGGGCACAAACTTTATAACATCGCAAAAAGATAAAGAAGCAATACCTCCTCTATTATAGGCTCACTTTCCAGTAATTGATAGACATTTGCTGCTTCCAAAGCAACAAGCTCCTGCTTCAATCTCTCCGAGAAAGCATCTGCTTCACCTATGCCCATCACATACCTACAAAGTTTCTGCTTGTAAGATTACAGTACTACCAGGAAGCATTGCGTTAAGGCAGGGAATAAAGTGAAACTCCCGGGCAACCCATATGGAAAATAGAAAAGAGCAATCTGAGTTCAAAAGAATTTAAATTGAAATAATGTGATAATACTGGTATACTGCTAAAAGAAGTTTCTATAAGTTGCACTTACGTGTCAAGAAGTGCCTCCATATCTTCTTCCTCATCTTTTGCTTGGGACACAAGATCATTTTCAACAGTGACTGTTACTTTCCTCTCTGTTTGAGTAACAATAGATGCTTCTTGCCCATCTTGAGTGTTAACTTGATTATCCAGTGTAAGTGTGTTTTCCTGAAAGGTTTATAAATCAATCAAGGGGAGTAGGGACATATAAAGAAACATTGTATTGGTGAAAACATGAAGACCAAATAAGTATTGATTATCAAATAAACATTATAATCTAAGGAAGATGAAGAAGAGATATATGGAGTATTATGCCACCCTTCCAAATTTGAAACTCAAAACAAGCCAGGTACAAAGACGACAATAGTGTTGCTCCAAATAATAACTTTTGACTTCTCGTAATCCATTTTGTTTAACTTATACCCCTCCAGTCATTAAAAAAATATTTTTCGAGCATTCCTCAAAACATTACGTCTTTTGCTAATACTAAAGCAAGATATGTGCAATGCCTAGCAGAACTATGATATCAAGAAACAAATCTTCAAGGAAACCATTCAAGTTATTTTCAAACATTCAAAATGCCCAAAGTGCCGTCTTTTTGTGACCAGACAGATAAATTTGTCAGAAGTTACTACTTTCTTTCCTCTAAATCACAAATTGAATATGAATCTGGACTCCTTAATGGATGCGGCAAATTAAGAACCATCTGAAAAATTGCAGAACTCTGCCTGCTGCTTAACACAAACAGTTTGGTTTGAATCAAACGAAACTGCTATTTAACACCAACCAACTATCAGTAGCTTGTAAAAACTAACTTTGACCTCAAGTGAGGCATGTAGACAAACAGTTTGGTTTGAATTAGTTTCATTTGAAATAACTCGAAGGAATATGTATCCTGAGATAGATCTATGGAAGAAAAGCAAGTCAAAAGCCGCTCATGATGTACCTTTGCCCAGAGCGCTAGCTCCACGATGTCAATTCCAACAACTTTCGGAAGATAGCTAAGTTTTTCCTTGCACATGTTCAAGATACAAAAAAGTAACCGATTTCTGCAAAATAATAGCAAAGAGGAACTTAAAGAAGAGTAGACAACAGAATACGATTAAAACGCAGTTGTCTAGCGAAGTCTAATACCACAGAGCAAACTTTCTAGGCAACAACCTGTCATCAATGTTGCGCATTGTCCATTGTGGAGGGGCAACACTCTGGCTCCTAAGGTTATCAAACCCCTAAAATCAAGATACCCAGTTCAGTAAAAAGGAGTTAGTAGTAGATATAACAATTTTTTTTAAACACTCCAAAAAAAAGGGTGTGAATAAGGAATTCAAGTACCAGAACAAATGTACAACCACTGGGATCATTCGAGATGACTTCAACCTTTGTTAGATGTTTCAACTTGTAAAGTTTGGCTGGCTGAAACAAATAGAAACGATTAAGTTCATGCTGATCAGTAGCCTTCATTAAATGCCAAAAAAAAAACTGTCTAGAACGGTCAAAATATAGAGAGTTCTGGGTATGGACTCGGTAACTAAGAAGAGGTGGAAAAGGTGATGGGCACAAGAAACAATAAGGAGTGAATGAGGAGAGAGATATACATAGGCACAGTAAACGATGCACTGCGAAGTGGGAATAAGAGGAGATAGATGCATTGGGAATCCAGAAATGTCTCTATTTTGGCAAAAAAAAATTGAATGCCAAGAATGTCTATATTTTGAAACGGAGGGAGTAGCATATTGATACACTAAACCAGGTAAACGTGAGGTTCATGGGTGCATACATGAAAAAGTGCAGTACATACATTAGAAAGTGTGGTACACAACCACAGAAAGAAAACAGTACATGTATGCGATTAAAATACCCAGTGACCAGACAATGTTTCTGACTGTAAAGCAGCACATATAACATAGTGACTGAGAGCTTAACAATTAGTGCCACTATACAAGATAAACCCATTCACATCATGTACCAGACAATTATTAGCAAGCAGGATTCTTTCTTATCCAAACGTAACCTAAGCAAAACTTCCAAGTGCAGAAAACAAACCTCAAGAACTGCACCAGATGAATACTTCAATACCCGGAGAAAGGCCTTGTTTGCATCACCTCTTGACGATTGTTTAACTGCATGAAGTTGAAAAGTTCAGCAGATGTTATCTTTCATAGTGAAACAGTTACTAGGTCAAGTTCCGAAGCACGTGGATGGTAAAATTATAATCATATGTCACCGAAGGCCCAAGCTATATATACAACAGAAATATAACAGATAACCATGATAAGTAACTCCAAATTAACCAAATCATGTTTTGAGTAAACAACTATGGCCGGATAACAACAATCACTACTGACACAAGAAACAAAAGTCACCCCAGCAAGATTCATTAGCAAATTCACATGCAAGCATACCGAATAATGCCTGAGTTCAAAGATCAGCAATTACTTGGATAAAGAAAATCAAAATTATCAAAATTATTCAGTCCTCAAAGAAAACAGCTTCTGCTCAGATCCACACAGATAAATCTGGAATCAAAATCAACACATGTATTGTATTACTATTATCTTAAGACCCTGTTTAGCGGCGCCTGTGCAGAATCCATCGATATGGAAGATTTCCAATACTAGAAATTATGCACCGTGCGAAGACGCTATAGGGATTCGAACCAGATTGCAAAATTCCTGAACTGATCAAGCACATTACCAGGATCACATCAATTTTTCAACAAATCATGTTGGGATTGGGGAGGATCTCGCACAACAACAGCATCTCACAAGTTGTACAGGTACACGATCAGCTCTAGCCAGCTATGGGAACTCCAGACACCCTCGATTCACAAGGATGAGCCAAAGAGGCCCAATAACAACATCCAGCTAACTTCGGCGAGTGGCTATAAGCCTATAACTCACGCTGGTATTTAATTGATGCCATTAGGACAACTCTCTAAGTTCAACAAGGAAACAGAAATTGGTAGTCTGATATCATTCATTTGCACATTCTTAGTCCGGGGCTTTGCATAATGACAGCTCATATGCAAATTCGTTGGACAATATGCAAAGTCGGTCCTATTGTGGTGGTCTTAATTTCAAATGTTGGCTAGTTCAAACATCGTTTGCATGCAAAATTTGTTTTTTGTGGTCACGCACCATGAAGAGGGATGTTCGGGGAATTTGGTAGCACATGCAAGAAAATTTGGTGATTTAGAGCTATTACAGCACCGGCTAAGCAAAATGGAGAACAGGATAACGATGTGGACTAGCAAGCCTATATTTGGCTTGATCCAAGTAACCCAGATCAGAAATTTCCCGTCCCAAATCCGGGCAAGAGTAGCGTAAGTGGAGTTTGAGCAGCAATGACACCAGTTAGAACACCAATTGAGAACAATCCTCTCCGAACAACCGAATCCGCACTTCGCTACTCAATTGGAGGATCACGGAACCAAATCCTCCCTCGCCGGCGCAGCACAAGCAAAACAAATCGAAGCAGGGAAGCAAAGCCGCGCATGGAGAGGCGTGGGGCGGAGAGAGAGCGGGGGAGGACGAGCAGCACTGACCGGTGAGCGCGAGGACGCGGGGCTTGGCGAGCCTGCCGAGCTTCTCGAAGATGCCGCGGC
>LAPY01000461.1:92538-104183 GCA_000970635.1 Eragrostis tef | reverse complement strand
AGCTCTCTAGGACATCAAGACTAACCTCACAGACCAACACATGTCTTTTCTGCGCACTTTGTCCTCACTCGTGCGCAACCGGGAACGACTTTCCGGTCGGTCACCCATCCCGAAATTGCTCCAGGCCAAGCACGCTTAACCTCGGAGTTCTTTCGAGATGAGCTTCCGGAAAAGAAGTTGCAACTTGTTGACATGAGTATTCTATCAATCCTATTAAGCCTTAGGCTGGGATGTCACATACTCACCCCCTTAGAAGACCGACGTCCTCGTCGGTCAACCCCAATCCAGGAACGTCCCCTCTTGGCCACGTCCGTGCGTCCAGTGCCAGCGCCATGTGCCATGCTGTGTGACCACTCTGGGCCCACACCAGCCATGCGCCCCATGCCTGCGCAACTGCGCCCACACGCGCCCGTGAAACCGCGAGAGTCGGCTCTGATACCATTTGTAACGTCCCGCCTCCCCGAGGCCGGGCCCGCTTACGCCTGGCAGCTCTCTAGGACATCAAGACTAACCCCACAGACCAACACATATCTTTTCTGCGCACTTTGTCCTCACTCGTGCACACCCGGGAACGACTTCCCGGTCGGTCACCCATCCCGAAATTGCTCCAGGCCAAGCACGCTTAACCTTGGAGTTCTTTCGAGATGAGCTTCCCGAAAAGAAGTTGCAACTTGTTGACATGAGTATTCTATCAATCCTATTAAGCCTTGGGCTGGGATGTCACATCTGGATGGCGGCAGCTGCTCTGCTTCTTCTTCTTTTCTTTTTTTTTTTATCTTGGCTGCTTCCCGCATGCATGAGCATGCTTTTTTGTTTATTTTCTTTTTCTACCTCCTGGAGGCGCAAGCGTCTGTGCGTTTGGACGAGCATGCCTTCTTTTTTCCGGGGGCCGCGCGGCCGCTCTGTTCCTCCATGGCACAAAGAAGACGGGGAAGAATGCTGGCCCTATCTGGAACTGGAGTTGAGAGTTGATTCGATCTGGGGGCAGTTTCGTCCCTTCATGCGATTAATTTCGTGGAAAATAATTAAAAGAAATAAAAGACACAACATGACTATTATAGCGGATTCAAGTTTATTTTAGAGAAGTCCATTCTTTTGAGGCTACTTGAACGAAGCTTATTAAAATCGAAGCCAAAATAGCAAAAGACTCGTTGCCATTTACTTGGTGGCCAAAGCGGTTGGTTGGCGAGCTGCTGCCCTGTCACCTCATGGATGGCTGCCATTGTTCATCCGTACTTGGGGGGTGGACTTTGGTGCTCATGGAGATCTTTCAGTTCTGTGAGTTCTCTCTCGCTCTGATCCTATGATGTTTCATATGCGCTGCCACATAATAACGAATGAACAATACGGTACACACTAGCTTGTGTGCATAACTTGTTATCAGCATTTGCACGGCTCGGCCCTCTTTTTTCGTTTGTGACTTTAAGGTGAGCAAGTCAAAATGGTTGTGGCTGGGATTTGAGTTTGCCATGTGTGATGTCATTCTACCACATTCATGTGGCTGGGCATTGACAAAGGATAAAGGAAGACACGGGAAGAATGTTGACGGTTCAACCAAAGACAACCATTTTGCTTGTACAAGTTTTGCAACAGATAGTCATTCAGGACTCCACTTTGCTAAATGTTGTGGCCGATTAGTTAGTTGATTGGAAACTCATCAAAGAAGGGATGTTTTATTTCAATTCTTACAGATCATTTGATTAAGAAAATCAGTGAAGAAGAGGATGATTCAGGTGCCCTTTAGTAGAGCATTTATCTATGTTCTTTCCAGCGTCTTTTCGAGTCTTTTCAAGAAAGGTGATAGGCTGATAGCTATACAAGGTGCGTCGGCCTTCTCACTGACCATGGAGGTCAAACCGGCTTCCGGCCCCCCTTCTCACTGACCGAGCGTCAAGGAGGTAATGTTTCTTAGAAAACCTTATTTTCGCATTCATGTAATTTTTATGTAACTTCTGTTTGATTTCAGAAACTTTGTATCCTAGTAACAATACCGTTCACTTTTTTCTGCTATCCCTACAATTCGGACCGTACAATGGGCAGCCATGATGGAATTCAGTGGAGTTTTGAAACTTCAGGAAGGCCCAGCATGTTTCCGAAAGAAACTTGTCTGTTAAAGTTTTGGCCAGCGGGGTTTGTTTTCTTAGAAATGTTGCCTTATCTCCACGCATACTGAACTATTGATGGCAACTTTGGTGGTCTTATTCCTGTGTGTAGTCTCCTTCATATTTGCCTTATACATGGGCTTGTGTAGCCACCTGCTAATGATGGGATGACAAACGAGATCGTGTGGTCACATCAAAGATATCCGGCACTTAACTGCCTAATCCAGCAGGGCCAAGTGGTTGGTTCTTCAGCATTCTACTTGTCGCTATTGTGTAATGTGTTGAAAGTTTCATGACCATATGAAACAGCCAAATAAATGCACGAAGAAATTTGGAGACCAAAGGTGATCATACCGAAATCCAATGCATTCTCTTGCTCGCTAGGACCTTTGAACTTTCAGAACATAATTGTACAAAAAGGGTTCCGTTGTTATATTCTTCATGTTGATTATCATAAAGAAGGATTCAGTCAGGAGGCATGGGCAACTGCATCAGCTTCACTCGTCCAAAATGGTATTTTTATCCGAACTTCCTAACTTTGCTTTCTGTATGATTTCCTTGCACCATTGAAATATGCATACAACTGTTAAACTGCAGGAGAAGTGAACTACATAATAATGGCATGGTTTCTATTGGTGAGGATGGCACTCATGAAGGCATCAAGTCAATTCCGATTCAGAGAGCCTGTGAATTCACCACCAGCTCTGTTCTCTGTGTGTGCATCATCACATGGAACATGAATGGCAAGGTACATGCTTTGGACTCAGATTGCTCTCCACTCGGTGATGAGTAGGCCATTTAATTTGATTTGATATGTGATCTGTTGGTGAAGATGTCTGTGGAAGATGTAACAAAGCTGGTGAGCTCCAACAGAAAATTTGATTTGCTAGTTGTTGGGCTGCAAGAAGTACCAAAATGTGATGTTTTACAAATTCTGCAAGAAACCATGGCTGAAACACACATGTAAGAAACTCGATACTCTTGTCTTTCTGTGGCACTTATCAATGCTTTTTTGTTCCCGATGTTCACAAGTTGTTTCATGCCCATAAAATTTCAGTTTATTAGGTCAGAAAAGCATGCAGTCTCTTCAGTTGTTTCTCTTCGGAGCAAGGAGTTCAGAGAAGTACATCAGAGGTAATCCAACATTTTTCTGACCCTGTTATATCTATTGCCAACGTTTTCGTTATAGCTTCAAGCCAGCTACTTGTTTCTTTTTTGCCAAAGTAGTTTGTTTGGTTTCCTAACTTTGGATAGATTAAGGCAGATAACATGTTTTTCTTGTTTTGAATAGAGTTGAAGGTGGACAAACAAGCAGTTGGAGGTTTTGGGGGTATAATTGGGAGAAAGAAAGGAGCTGTGGCCATGTACATCAACTTCAGTGGGATCCGGATGGTTTTTGTGTCCTGCCATCTTGCAGGTTTGTCTTTATTTTTGTTAGTGTCACTTGTATTACTAACATTCATAATGTCATACCAAAGTGATATACAACTCCAGACAATGACAGTATGATCCTATAGATTATGAGTCTGCAAGAACACACAAGTTCTTGTTCTCCTGTAATCTTGTGAATTGAAGAGCTTAGGCAGTTCTTCTAAGTCCTTTTTTCTTGCGATTCTTCTAAGTCTAGCAGTGTTCTGTAGTATAGATTTCAATCAAGCTGTTTATTTAGTTGAAGTGACATTTTTAAATATCAAGGCATTATTGAAGTGCAGCTCATGAGCACAAGGTAGAGAAGAGGAATTCAGAATTCCAACATATTTCGCACTCGCTCTTCTCCAGGAATGACATGCCGTACACCCAATCTGCCGACGTAACAGTGTGGCTAGGTGATCTCAATTACAGACTACAAGGAATAAGCTCAATACCTGCACGGCAGATGATTCAGGAGAATCGCCAGAGAGTAAATGATTTTTTCATTAAACATTTTTATTAGTATTTTAAATTCTGCCGCAGTGCCTGATATTTGTAATGTGTTCTTTCAGATGCTAAGACGCAAAGATCAGCTTCTGCAAGAAGCCGATAAGGGTGAAGTGTTCAATGGCTACTGTGAAGGGACCTTGAAATTTAAGCCAACATACAAATATAATGTTGGCAGTAGTATTTATGATACAAGTCATAAGGTATCTTTGAATTGGCATCACGTCCACGATGTCAACTTGTAGACATGAACCAATGCATTTGGAAATCTTATGTTTATGCTTCAATCTTTAATCCTGCAGATAAGAGTGCCTTCTTGGACAGATAGGATATTGTTCAAGGTCGACCATTCATCAGGTTTGGATGCAATCTTGAGCTCATACGAATCTCTAGATTGTGTTAGCAGCTCCGATCACAAGCCGGTGAAAGCTCATCTTTGCCTCAAAGTACGTAGTGCCGTTGATTGAATTTCTCCGGTTCGTACTGGAGAGGTATCGTTTAGGATGATTTACTTTCGTGTCAAGGCAATTTGTAAAGATGTGAAATTGGTCAACCTGTAGGTGGGTAATGTCATGTAAACTATACTCCTTCATGTTATTTTTCGAAATGGTGCGTTTAAGTGAATCCCACATATTGTCCTCAAATTGTGTGGCATGTTAAAAATATGTTCTGAGCCACGTTTTAGGATGGAAAATTTGTTTGGGCCGAATACTAAGATGGAGTATTTATTTCTGGGCCGCATCTGAGGTGGGGTACGGAGGCAAGAAATGGATCCGCAACTAACGTAAATTAGACCCAGGTAGCGTGAATGTTCGGCCCATGTGTTTTTTTCCTAGTCCATGTAAAGCATAAGTTTGTTATTTTTTCTTTCTCTTTTCCTTATTTTTCTGTACATAATCCGAGAGGTTCAACTGTGAAATTTCTTGCCAAAGTACTTCAATACAATTGTTTCAGGATGAATTTTAAAATTTAATATGTTATATTAACAAATTATTTAAGGAGCTGGAACACATAATTCTATCTTTGCAGCAAACTATTGAAAGAGTTGTAAAAAGAAACAAATTATTAAATGTTGGATGAAATAAATGGTATATGTGAACAAAATTAATTAACCACATACTTCCTATGTCCCAGAATAAAAGGGAGTTTAGGTGCGGAAGTCAAGCATTGTTAACTTTGACCAATAATATATATAAAAAATATTTTAATAAAAATATTTAAAATTATGATACTTGGTTTTCACATTGAATCTAGTGATATCATTTCTACTTTATCAACATTTATGGATATTTTAGAATTGATAGTGAAAGAACCTAGAATTAATCTCCTGGGGCAGAGGGAGTATAACACATTAGTTACATTCCACAATAAATTGTCTAGGGAGCAAGAAATTGCTTTGCATGTGCCCCTCACTTTTTTTTTTCTGTCCCTAAGAATATGGAACCATTAGGTTATATTATGGAATTAAATGTTTAGGGAGAAAATATATGCATATGTGGAATATTCTTAGAATGGAAACAAATCAGTTGTATTGCTAACTTTTTTAAATCTTTAAAGAACCAGTTTGGAGAAAAATATTTTTGACCTGCCAGATTCTACCCTATCTATATATGCATCGTTGATTAAAAAAAACCATCTAAAATAATCCTGCCATAGGAATCTTGGAACGGTGGGGCCGTAACCGTAACGCACCGTGACGCCCAGCGTCATTTGACGTTAAAAAAACCTGACATCGGAAATACTTTTCTCCGACGATTCTTTCCCCCCGCCCGTAGTGCCCGTCCGGATTACACGCATTCCGTTCCCTTCCTTCTCTCCGATTTCCTTCCTCCCAGATCCCATGAGGAGGACTGAGGCCGGCGCCCCCCCTCGCAGATCAATTGCCCTCTCCCTCAGCGAGACATGGGGAGGCTCGGCGGCGGCGAGGTTGTGCTGGGCGGAATGGCGGTGAGGCTGGGAGGAGACGCGGCGACAGCGATGTTGTGCTGGGCGGAGGCGCGGCGGCTCCCTGTTCAAGTGCTCAGCCACCTCCACTCCACTGCTCGAACTCCCTTCCTCCCTGTTTGATTAATCGATTTGAGTAATGGGTTGCAATTTGTTCTATGATTTCAGGCATAGCAAATTAGCTAAATTAATCTTACCCCGTGCAATTTGATTGACGAGCGAGGAACGTCGATTGATACGGCGTCGTCGAGCACTCTAACCAGCAGCACGACGAGGATGGATCAAGCGGCGACAAGGAAGTGCGTTGCCATCTTCACAGATCAAATCCTCATCGAGCCGTGACAGGTTTGATTTGGGTTCTTGGGTGGCCCGTCGATGGCGCCGTTGCACAGCAAGGTGGGTTGGAGATCGATGCAGATGGGACATCCATTGCAGATGCGTCACGTCCACTGCCCTAGAGCGGATCCTACCCGAAGGCCGCAGGAGCTGCAAAGATAGATCCCAGGCATGTAATTCGGAAGCACTTCTCTGTTTTGCTTGACAGTGAGATGCTAGCTAGATTGTCTATTACTCTTACTCTTCAGTTGGTTATACTATGCTTTCCCTGATTTCTGATTAAATTAGTTTATGGTTCTTTCCAGACATTGTTTTGCTGCATGTTCATTGATTGGTGATACAAATAGCCGAGCAGATAAACATGTGATTTCATTCTCAGTTGAACCAAACAAACTGTATTTACAGATGAGCCCAGCACCTATTTCAATTTCTTCATCTTTGTATTATCATTACTTTTACGTTTGCATTGCATTTGTAAACCAAAGACCGTCTAAGTTTCAGCAGTAAAGCGTGCTGCCTCTACTTGTTTTTACCTGAACTCTTTATGCATATAATAGGCACGATTTGCACAGTGAGTCCTGCAGATGGGTACTTGCAAAGGTGAAGATGGACAACAGATTGTCGATGATGGTTTTTGAGGAGAGCGACAAGAGCAAATTCGAGAACTGTAAGTTATGCCGTACTTTCAGCTTCTCCTATGAATCTCCAGCTAAATTCGTTTGGGCATTGAACTGACAGTAGTACTAGCAGTCGTGAAACACACAAAAGAATTATGTTCTCTCTTGCCTTTTATATGATCTTCTTTCTACATACATCTGCCTGAACAATATGTGTTTTATTTTGGATATATCTACTGGTGTGTATAGAAAAACCAATGAGCTTTGGTTCCACTGCACTTATCAAGAGCCACTGGTCTTGTGTGTTGGTGCTTAGAGTCACCTAGATTTTATTATAGGTTCAGCTGCTAATTGGTTCTGAATTTTGTCACACAACTACTGCAGAAAGCTTGATTCCAGACTTTGGTTTTCTTCAGGGAATAATGCATAGCATGCATGCAAAAGAAGTAGGTTTTCGAGTGCACATTACTCCCTTCTAGGGCGACACTCCCTGTCCACCACGGCGGGCCAGTTGGGAAGGGGAGAAAAGCAAAGAGGCCAGATGGGAGAAAAGTGACGATGTTCATGCCCGTACTACGAATCATGGCATCAGACAGGTGTCAGTCGAAATTGAGCTGAGTGACAAGCAGAACCTTGGTTGCAGTATAGAGTTTTTCAGTACTTGAATCACAACAGTATCTTAGCTGGATGGAACATCATGCTCGTTCTTCAGTACGTCAATCTATTTAGCATTGGTTTTACTAGATGTTATGCTTCTTCCATGGATAAAATTCAATCGATGTGATGTATGTGCCTGTTAAATAGATAGATTGAAATTTGTGATCGTGACTCAATTCAATCAAAGCATCATATTACTTTAAAGTCTTGAATGGATCCCCTGAGAAGCATGCTTTCAATCTGTTTGTAGAAGCAACCGAACTATTTTTGTTCTTTTGATAAATAAGAATTGTTATATGTTTCAGGAGAAGACACATATAGGAACTCAATATTCCCAATTTCGGTTCACTGGGCATTTTGATTTAGTGAGCATAATAATTTCAGTTCACCAGGATTTTTTATATGGTGAGCATAATAATAATAGGAAGTCCTATTTTTATGTAATTGTTAATTTTTTATGCATCATTATTATATTTTAGTGCCCTACGAATATCCTCTTGTGAGAGTTTGATATATGTTCTTTGTATGATGTTACTCGCAGATGGTAGGCTCATCTAGGTGGTCATTTGATTGTTTTAGGCATTGGCTGATCTGATCAAAAAATTTGGCCCTTGGAATCAACTTCCTGTCCAAGGTAGACTTTTACTCGATAGAAAAATTTCAGTTCCATGTGAAATGCAAGTCAATACAATTTATGGTGAGATAACATGTACCTTCATCCCCCGGGGCTGAGTTTTTTATAACATGTACCTTCCATATTGCTCTCTTGAAAACGAGATGATATGATGGCATTGTTATTTTTCTAGCTACTGTATGTATGATGAAGTTTATTGGTCGAGGTCTGTTCACCATTAGATTTGATTGTTTTGGACGAGCTGCATATATGCCTCAAACCCATGGAGTCAATGCAACATGGTGAAGTAATAAGATATTTTAGTATAATTTAAGGGAGATGTAGTAGTTTGGTTGTACCTAAAATGAAATACACATGCTTTCATTGCGTTGCTCAACAGTATCACATTGATATAATCAAGTTTCGTTCTCATGATAAGCTTGCTGGATTGTTCTGTTTTACCAAGGCCTCCATATCCAATGCCAAAAAGCCAACATGGTTTTCACATTTTTTTTCATCCTGCCAGTTTAAAATATAGTTGATTGCTGGATGCTGGGTTATCTTTTCTTTTGAAAACTGATTAAGCAGTTTTCTCATTCCTTTTTAAACAATTGTTTTTCAGCCATGGGAGTAGCAGGAAAACTTTTCAGAAATGGGTGGTTCTTTGTGTGCTTTCCTATGGTTGCAGAACAATGCTTAAATTGAAAGGTATGATATTTTAAGGAAAGCAGAATTCTAATTTTGTGTCATCAGACGAGTGCATTTCTAATTTTGTGGGATATTTGAATATTTCACTATGGCCATAAAGCAAAATGCCAGTTACTAAATTTTCTTGTAGTTGTGATGCAATAATTGAATATTTCACTGTGTGAGATACAGTCTACCGTGCAGGTTTAGTCCTATGGTGTGCGTGAGAAGATATAGTGCGTGTAGGCAAGGCCGTGCGCTGCGGCTACAACACTCGCAACCACGATGCAGTCAAGCCTGGCCAGCAGCTCTACTCCACAGCCCATCTGAAACGATTCATATATATGTTTAGTTTTCTAAGGTAAGGAGACTCTCAACAGTTTATATGACCTTTTCCTATACATGTGATTGGTTGAAAATATTCAAGGAAGACCTGAGTAGATTATATTTCTTAATATATCATTTTTTTTTGGATTTTTTTCGGGTTAGTGCATTGAAGGTACTCAAGTTCTTGTGTGATTTTTTCCAAGACATCAGTTGTGACCTATATATAGCACAGTTGACTCCTAATGCTCAATTGTTTCTTACACGTCACAAATTCTTCATTCTCATTTTTATTTCATTTTTATTCACAGTTTGTTGATTGAATCACATGGAGATGATAGCATGTATGGAGAGTACTACCCTAAACTCGTATGGAGAGTACTAACCTGAACTCGTATGGGCTACAGACTAGGTAAACCTTGTCTCTAACAAAAACTCTGAAGCAGGGGTGCAACCTTCAGTAAGCATCACCAGTTCTTGAGAGGTAAGTTCTACCAACTGATGCATTTTTTCATTTTTGCTGGATTGATATATTTGATGGGGGAAAAGGATGCTGAGTGGTTTCAAAATTGGAGGTGGTCTTGGGAAGGGAAGAAGTGGTGTTTTCAACAACATTGGCAAAGCTAGATGGACAATATTCTAAAAATAAGGTCAACTCTTTTCTTATGCCTCACTCTTTGTACACGGTCTTTTTAGCTTCTCTATTAGTTGTCTACACATTAAAACTATGGAAATAATATTTTGCGAGCTCCAAGGTCCATCAAGCTAAATTACAGGGAATAATTTCTAACCAATACCAGGAGTTCTTGTCCTGATTTTAGCTGATTATATGTGGTGTAAACTTGACTTGGGAGCTAAGGTTTTTCATTGGTTCATGTTTGTTACCATTTATGTTAGACGATCGGTCTACCCACATCCATTTGATGTTACCCACATACATTTCATACCAACTCAATAATCAGCATGGATGTATCTAAGGTTCATAGATAATGAACGCATGCAACTCGAACAATGCCAAAAATGGAAAATTCAGCAAGACAGTTGTAGATCTCTTTCTGAATTCAATCATGCAATGCGGTGGTGGGTATATCTTGCGAATATATATTTTAAGCATACTATCCCCTCAACATTGTCTACTATCCTCTTTCAGAAGATGTCTTTCATGTAGGTGGCTTTCCACAGTTTTCAGTATTGACGGAGGAAAGGGAAAAGAGAGGAAAGCCAGCTCGCATGGAGGCGTTGGCATGGCAGATGAACACGTGGTGGTAGGAGTGTACTAACCTCAAGCCGAAGTTGACTCCAGTGCGATGGCTTGCCTATCTTGATCTCCAGCGCCGCTGATCTTCTACTTTTGTTCTTAGCACTTTCCATTGTGGCTCTAAATTCCTATGCATGCATGTTTTTGTTCCTTTTCTTGATACAACTGTCAGACCTTGAAAAAGCATCTAAATGACAGTTATCAACTACTGTATGTAACAAATTCTTGTAGTTTCGTGCAAGATTTATGTCTCCTTTTCAGAACTTTAAGTTACATGTTGCATGCATTTTCGTCAATTCATAACTCTCTGTGTGGGTTGAGAGAAAGGTTGCTCTGGTTCCATTATTTGGCATGTCTGGATGCCTGGCATGCCTTTCTCGTCTATGGAGTATGAAATCCTTTTTAGTATTATTAATAAAGTATTGTCTCGTCATTGAAATCATATTAATGCCAAATTTGATTTAACTTTAAGAAGTTGTGTCTTGCACATAAACTATTATTCCGTGAAAAATGATATTGAGTGGTTGGTGAAACTCCTGGTTGGTCATACATGATTCTTTAATGTGAAGTTACCCGTAGTTCTAATAGTCCTACCAAGTGATGGTACTTTGCCCAACTCATTTTTTTGAGCCTACAACCGAATTGGCGTTAAATTTTTTTCTTCATTAAATTGTAGGATTTCAACGCCTCATCAAGGAATTTTTTTCTTCATTAAATTGTAGGATTTCAACAGTGTATGCATGTCAGCTTGGCTATGACCGTCTGAAAGATATGAATGTGCTTTCATCAGTGTCATGTCTTTTACGTCTCAAAGTCAATTAGAGTCTTTAATTTCAAACAATGTCATTATGTTATGGTACTTAAATGCAAAAATGATGTGTCAGAAGTGTGTTTTTGATGATAAATACATTGTACATCATATTTTTTATTTTATGATAAAGTTATGCCAAGTGATGTTATTTGAGCGGACGCGTGCGTGGCACACGTGTATTTTTACTAGTTTTATTAAAAGCTTAAGGAAATATTAATGTTCACTGTACCTATAAACGGTGGGCTGCATGCATGCGTGAGAGAAATGGGTCAGAAAGCATGAGATATGTTTCAGTAAGGCTTCCACTGATTTGAATTAATTTAATGAAGTAGATTGAGCCATTTTATTTATTTTTTTTTGGGGGGGGGGGGGGGGGGGG
>LAPY01000461.1:74802-88585 GCA_000970635.1 Eragrostis tef | reverse complement strand
CTCTCCCCAATCACCCGCCTCGCCAACCGCCGCGGAAATTTCCTAGACGCGCGCACACGGCGTTCGACGGAATGCGTGCGCGAGACGCCGCCGCGCGCCAGCCCCAACCCCCAACCCCATGTGGGCTTCCTCCTCCTTCCGCCTGCCCCGCGCGTGGACGGGTTGACGTCGCCGCGACAGCGACGCGGGCGGGCGGTGGGAGTGGGAGTGGGAGTGCGAGAGAGATGTCACCTCGCCTCGATTTTTTTTTCCTCACCTCCGGTTCCCGTCCATGTCACGCTTTTGTACCCTTCTTTCTCCCATCGTTTTTCTCCCCGTTTCCTCCCCCTTCTATTCTGTCGCCTCCTCGGCGGGCCTTTCTGGCACACAGGAAGACCAAGATTCCAGAGCGGGCAGGAGGGGATCTTTGCTGAATTCGCAGGCTCTGAATTGGTGAATGAGTTCTTCCTGCTCTGCTTCTTTTGGTACAATTGCGACAATTTTGGTATGTTTCTACTGTAATCATTCACTGGCCCCATCAGAAGCTTACCTTTGGTTGCTGATGTCGTTTTGTGGTGAATTGCTCTGCGTAGTTGTAGGCTGTGTGTACTTTGATGCTGTGTGGGGACTCGCATAATGGTTAATGGCCCCCTTTTCTGTCCAGGTTCAGGATTTCTGGATTTGAGGGACGAAGTGGGGTTGCGCCCAGTGAGCTCTGTACTCCTTCTCTACTGTTTCTTATATGAGGGTTCTGTCCCCATTTGCACTGAATTCAAGGTATTTATACCTTGCTGTTCGCCCTTTCTTGTTTTGCACCGCTTTTAGCCCTCTGTTTTTGGGAAAAAAAGGTCCCCTTTCTGTCATACTTGTAGCACAGTGTCATGATGAGTTGTTCGTTGGTAAACAGAACTAAGCGTGATAGTTTGGTTACTTGTCGGTTGATGCCTTCAATCTTTAGTCATGACAGTTATAGCTTGTCGGTTACTTGTCGCACAGCTTTGTAATTCGTTTTAAGAAGAGCCACATTTGCATTTTGTTGCATTCAAGGTTCTCAGAGGGTTTACATGTATAACGGCTGCATCTGCATTTTGTTGCATTCAAGGTTCTCAGAGGGTTTATATGTATGGTAAATGTGAGAGACATGCTATGCTTTTTTTGGTAGAATGTCAAGAAATAGCTTTAAGTTTGAGGACTACAGACTGCACATAGCTTCTATGGATTCCTTTTGCCTTACGAACTCGGGGAAATAACTGACAGACATAGCTGTGTAGTGGTGTGTAGTGGTGTTTAGTTGCTAATCTATTCATTGTAGTTTTATACAACATTGCAGATGACGTTTTCAACTCCAGCTGTGTTTTCTTGAGTTCAAGGACGCGAGAACATATTTGGCCTTCCCCAATGTAAGGAGCCCGATACTATCATAATTAAGTTTCAATGCAATTAGGACTCTTTATCTGATAAATTGTGTCTTTTGAAAGCTTGGGTACTGGATTATAGATGTTAACCTTTGTTGTCTCTTGTGCACATTTTATAACCTTTGTTGGGTACTGGATTCAAATGTTTTATCTGTTTGGTGTCCCACCTGCTTTTAACGTCTTGATTCGACCCTTGTAAAATAAAGTTGAGTGCAACGCGGAGCAAGGAGCCAAGGACTGACTCGTATGGTTGACAAACCATTATCCCATAGTTGATAGTATTTAGTTTCATAGCCAAGTACAACCTCTAGTTCGTTGAGCATTGATCACATTTAGGTGTGACGAGTGCTGGAAATATGATAGACTTTCTAGCACTGTCTATCAGTTGTTTTGTATAACATCAGTGCTAAATATTGGAATGTACACTAGACATGTAGTAAGATAGAATTATTATGTCTGTCGTTTTCTTTTTTCTGTGTCTACGTCTGTGTTACCTCCTCCAGGGAGTGTTCTTACTATTGGGATCCACGGTTTGGTTGCTGGTGGGTGTCTGGATAGGGATAGGGGGAAAATGTTTACTGCTACTAAAGAAACTCCATAATTTGATACGCCACATCCTAAGGATAGGAAATAGACGTGATATTCAGGGGATGGAGGTTTAGAACCATAACTTCTCCTTTTACGATTGCTTGCTATTGCAAATCAGGCTCATCTGGACAAATTTCTCTAAATACGATTGTCAATGAATGTCTTTTGCAGCTTAGGAAGAAGGATCTTCACCATCCAATTATAAACATGGGTTGGTTGAGCAAAATTTTTAAAGGATCAGTAAATAGGGTTTCAAGAGGTCACTACAACGGGAACTCCCATGAAGGCTATTCACCTCAGCACACTAAATCATATGTAGTTCAGTTGCACCTTACCTCTTATCATGTTCTTTATCTTTTCTGATGCAAATTAGCAAGTTTAAGTGAAACCTAATGTTTTTTTTAAAGGGTTTAGTTTTTTTAAAAAAACTAACAATGGAACCACAGTCCATCGAAAGGTGTTCCATGGCATTATGTATTACCAATTGCTCAATATTAATGCCTTTCGTATTCGACTATTCTTTCTGTTTGAAATGACTCTTTCCTACTTTTGATAAATCATATGGATTGAAGACAACAGTTGGTATGCAAACCTCCATAATATCAATTGTGAGCAACTTAAAATATTTGTGCTTGACTAGTTAGTATCCACAACATTGTTATATGATTAGGACTGACTATCTACTCCTTTTCTGGTAATTTCTGATAGAAAAGAAATAGTGTTGGATGTTGCTTTTATATTTAGTTATTGTTTCAGTTGACGTGAATTCAAAGTTACTTTAGGGTACGCATGGCAGTGACGATGAAGACATGGATCATGCTATTGCACTATCCTTATCAGAGGAAGATCAAAGGAAGAAGGGAAAGGCTATTGGTTTGTATTACTCTGCCACATCTGTGCATGTTTTGGATTTTTCTAGTTAAGAGATGAATGAAGTTTGCATAGCATAGCAAGTTCCTGAACTTGGATGTCTTTACTCTTTGCTTGTGAACAACTGTTAGAATTTACTAATCTGTGCATCTAATGCCTTCACGAAATTTGGCTGCATTATACTTCAGATTTTATTGAGAAGACTATCATTTGAACTCAACAAACTGCAAATGTCTAGAAAAAACTAGATATCCAACATAAAGTAAACCCATGCAACATGGTCAGGAATTAGTTATATTAACCTGCCTATAAAAGAGGTATGGATGGCCCTTCCTGATCTGGTGATAACTAAGAAGACAGATTCAATCAATCCATCATAGGGAAGAATAACAGAGGAGGTGGCACCACATATATTTGATGAAATATCTGTGTGACAAGACAATTTCCATCACACATTGGGAAAAAAATCACATAGAAAGAAAAACAGAA
Organism: Eragrostis tef; assembly: GCA_000970635.1. NCBI lineage: Eukaryota > Viridiplantae > Streptophyta > Magnoliopsida > Poales > Poaceae > Eragrostis > Eragrostis tef. The sequence goes on along the minus strand of LAPY01000461.1, from coordinate 85,244 downwards.
GATATTGAGACCACCACATGTAAACATATATTTATGTAAAAAATCACTTTCTCCAAATAGATAAGAGGCCATATATAAGATATTGAGATGAGTCAAAGTTGTGTTCATAAGATGGTATCCGTGGTGCACATGGTTTGATCATAACCATGGGCAGCAGCAGCAACAACAACATGAAAGGAGTTAATATGTGGTTCTTGCATGATGGTGCGTCCACCTAAAAGGAGTTGTGTTTCTTGCACAGCAGCAGCACAGGCACAAGCTGCACATGTCATCTAGTTTAGTTTATTGTACAGTTGTTTTTATTAGCAGGAGATTTGGGTTGTTAGCTTTTTTAGCACTCATAGATTTAGTTAGGAGCGTTATCTTGTAGTTGCTTAGCTAGAGTTTGATAGAGTTAATTATCAAGGGCTTCAACTATTTTAGCAGCAGCCGTGCATCTGCACCAGGGCTTAAAAAGAATAAACCGAAAGTTAATGTCCCAAACCCAGTACCCTCAGGTTTCTCTCCCTCACGCTGTTTCTATTCTTTCTCTAAGTAATCTCTTTCTCCCTAAAGGGCGCATTCTTTGAGCGCTATCTTCTACAAGCCGTCACCATCCAGCTCATCTCTCATGGATTTTCACCGTTTCAGGTTTTAATGTGGGGAATTACATATTTTTTTTTCTTCTAATGAGTCATATCAAAACACTTCATTTTTCCCAAGAAAAATGTGTCAATATTTGTATCTACTGTGCCTAGTTGAGAAGATTTGTTAATCGTATCAACAAGCATATCTATTGCCTGCATGGGTTAGTAAGTATATACAAATTAGAAAACATGGCAAGCGAGGTGTTGTTACATGAGTCTTTTATTAATACTGTTATAATTATACTGAATTTTCCCCACTGATTTCACACGATCATTGCGAAGTTATATTAGCAACCTGAAAATTGAAATGTCATGTCATCTCTAGTTAGCAATTAAATAGGGAGTGGGCCTGACTTAACCACATATACAATTTCAGGAACTAAATATGAAATACTCATGGACTAAAAATATCGCAGTTCATTTTTCGACTGATTTTTCTGTAATAATGTTTCTATACTTATTAAGATAGTGGTTCTAGATTATATAAAAAAACATGCGCAAATAAGTAAAGCTTGTCAGAACCATGAATATTAATGCCTTTTCATTTTTGTTGTTGTTTCATGACATAGCAGATATAGATGACCGGTTGGATGAAGATGAACAGCTTGCACGGGCTCTACAAGAAAGTATGGATGATGGATTTGCTCTTTATCAGAAATATTCCAATTAAAGATGTTCAGTCAAATGCCTGAATTGCTTTCTCATCTCTAATTACCAGCCATATAGTGCTTGTATTGACCACATATACAATTCAAGGGTCTACAATGTATTCACAAGGGAAGGGACAAATAACGACATAATTTTGGGCAGGGTTTTCCTCTAATGTTGTAATTCACTTCTTCAGTAACTAAGAAAAGATACAAAATTTTTAGATTAAAAGAATGTCCATATGCAAATAAGTACAATTGGTTGGAACCATAAATTTTAATGCTTTGTTATTATATATTTTAATTATTAACCAGATAATGGGCATCAGTTAGACGAAGATGAACAACTTGCACGGGCTCTGCAAGAAAGTATGAATGATGGACCTCCTCCTCGTCGGAATATTCCAATCGATGATGGACCACCTCGGGATGTTCCAAGCAAAGATATTCAATCAGAAAGTGCTCCAACAAGTATCTTGCCCCCATATATCTTCCCCTCCAGTGGATTAAGGTATTTCTCGTAATGGTACACTGTGAAACTTCACCAGTTGCTTCTGCCAGTCTTCCATCTTACATATTCCTACATTCCAATTAGCCCAATTTTTTTTGTCATCTCTTCAGGAAACATAAACATGTTTTGATGTTATATCTTTGAATATTCTTAAGCATAATCACGTGCTGCATGCCACATCAATGGGTTGAATGGAGCTTAATTATGGTGTTACTTAATTGGGATTTTTTTTTCTCTCGAAAACGCAGGAGAGCTGCGATTCTTTGTATTAGTAGGATAGGAGAAGAAAATAGTCCATTATGTCAATCCCTCAGAGCCTGGACCGGAGCTGAGAGGGCTTTTCTTACACCGTACACGCGCGCCTGTTACAATATCACACCACCCGACCCAGGACATCTCTAGACCCCTTTTTTGGGAATCACCAAGACCTAAAGCTCGGAGGTTTTTAGCCTCCACTAAGCACCAAAGATGGTGTTCATCCTTGAATGATCTCATGAGTCATGACCTCATTGACTCCCGGGCTGACCCCATCAAAGACGTAAGCGTTGCGATGCTTCAAAATAATCCATGCGCCCAGAATGAACAAGGAGTTTGTGCCCTTCCTGCGATCCTTGCTTGTACGGCGGATCGCCCCATACCACCATTCCACAAAGGACGGCTCATCTGCTGTCTAGCTGCAACATGCCAATGAGTGCTAGTAAATGTAATTGGGAGATAAAGTATACTGAGACGATAGACATCAAAATATAAGCTGTGAAAGTATATATACATACAACAGTTCAGAATTACCATGAATGAATATAAGCTTTGCATCTTGAATTAGCAGCATAGTTTTTAAGGCGGTGTGGCTTTCTGTGGCAACCAGGGGGAGCCTTACTGCTGTGGCGACACTACAGCCTAAGGCATTCCTGTGGCGACTAGGGGTGCCTGGATGCCTAGACACGCCTTGAAAATGTAGATTAACCCTCTTAGTGTTTACCAAGCGTTAATCCAGTGTTGTAATTGAAAAAAAAAAGCTTGACTTGGGGGTAAACGCTTACCCTATCATTAATGTGTAGAAGTTGAGAACCAAACCCTGGTGGACTTGGTGACATCCATCTACACTAGCCAATTGATCTCGCGAGATTCTCTCTAGTGGCAGAATCATATTGTCTGACTCTCTCCCATTTGATCTGCTTGAACCATTACAGTTTTGTAACTTTTACATGTATGCTTGGGCCATCTCCATCTGTAGGGTTTGTGCTGGATGCAAAACTCCAATAGGTCAAGGTCGATTTCTCAGTTGTATGGATTCTGTTTGGCACCCTCAGTGCTTCAGGTGTTACGCGTGTGATCAACCAATATCAGAGTACGAGGTACAAGTCCCCAAAGCGTCTCTGTCCTAACTTTGTTCAACTTGACAAAATAACTAATGCTTTCCTATCTTTTTGGAAGTTTGCTGTGCATGATGATCATGCGTACCACAGATCCTGCTACAGGGAGCTTTTCCATCCTAAATGTGATGTCTGCAAGAACTTTGTAAGCATGCGTCATTTCAGTTTGATGGAAAGTTTCAGTAGTAAATTCATAATTTATCCATTGAGTTGTTTCTAATATCTGATATCATTTTGGTAATCAGATTCCGACAAATAAAAATGGCCTCATTGAATACCGGGCCCATCCTTTCTGGATGCAGAAGTATTGTCCATCCCATGAAAATGATGGTACACCTAGATGCTGCAGTTGTGAACGAATGGAGGTTGGTGATAGTTTTTGTTTTTAAGAAACCAAATGCCATATTCACTTAAATTAGTACTTCAATTGCTTTTATTTATGTGCTTGTTTCAGAAATTTATATGTAATTTGTTGTCCTCGTTTTCTTAAATTTGTATTTATTTTGTTCAATTATATTATCTTATGCCGTCACATTGCACATTTACACGGCTGTCAATTTTGGTGATTCCAGTGATGTTTTCTTCTTTTCTTTTATTGTCAATCCCAGCCAAAGGACAGTCAATACATAACATTAGATGATGGCCGGAGGCTCTGCTTGGAGTGTCTGCATACTGCAGTTATGGACACCGAAGAATGCCAACCACTATACATTGATATTCAGGAATTCTACGAGGGTTTGAACATGAAAGTAGAGCAGCAAATTCCCTTACTTTTGGTTGAGCGACAAGCTTTAAATGAAGCCATGGAAGCAGAGAAAATAGTAAGTGACATGTTAACCGTTATAATGTACTATACTTCGCATAGTATATATTTCATATTGTTTATTTACCATTGTTGGTTAGGGACACCACCTTCCTGAAACCAGGGGTCTATGCCTGTCCGAAGAGCAGATTGTCAGAACTGTAAGATCATAAAATCAAAATCAGTTCCTTGTTTCGTTGATTCAGCTACTGAATTTGTAACTTCACCAGTGTTTAAGTATAAAAGACATAACAATATTATATGATACAGATATTAAGAAGACCAATAATTGGACCAGGAAACAAGATCATAGAAATGATTACAGGGCCATACAGACTCGTTCGAAGATGTGAAGTGACTGCAATTCTTATACTATATGGGTTGCCAAGGTATGTTTTATTATTTTCATTAGTTTTTGCTTGATGGCTGTTGATTTTACAACCAATCTAACTTCTAATTATCACCTTCTTTGTTTGAGTTTGCATGAATTTTCACTTTCATTGATGTTATTGTACGCAGACTGCTAACAGGCTCTATTTTGGCTCATGAGATGATGCATGCTTACCTTCGCCTTAAAGGTACCTTTTTGTGGTTGTTATTTCATTTGCAGCGTGATCCTAAATGTTTGCAGAACATGAATCACCAATCTTAACTTTTTTTTATAGGATACCGAACCCTGAGTCCAGATGTTGAAGAAGGCATCTGTCAGGTTCTAGCTCATCTGTGGCTTGAGTCAGAAATCACATCAGGTTCTGGTAGCAGCATCGCAACCAGCTCAGCTTCGTCGTCGTCATCTTCAGCGCCCCCCTCATCAAAAAAGGGTGCAAAGACTGACTTTGAAAAGAAACTTGGAGAGTTCTTCAAGCACCAGATTGAGACAGATCCTTCTGTGGCTTACGGAGATGGTTTTCGAGCAGCCATTCGAGCAGTCGAGCGGTATGGCTTGAGAAGTACCCTTGATCATATCAAGCTTACAGGTTCTTTTCCATAATGAAGCTGGTTTCCCCCCTCAATCTGTGAGGATAGCATGCATTCAGAGGATTTTTGGTTCAAGTTATATTCCAAAGGGTATATATATATTCTCTACAGTCACAAGTATAGAAGATAAGAGAAAGAAGTGTTTAGTGACACCGTCAATTCCCAAATTTTCTGTTTTTCTTTACAATTATATTTGAACAGTTTACACATGAAGTTAAGTGGTCTTAGCTGACAAGCCATGTAGAATGCAGACACTGAATGAAAATGAGAAATTTGAATATATTAGTTCCCTGTTTTTGAGAGGTATCCTTTTTGCTGGATGCTGTTTGAAATACTTTGCTCTTTTGCTTATCAAAAGGCTCTTGAACCTAGCTAACTTATAAGCATCTGAATTGGCTAAACAAATCAGATCAAATCTTCTGTATAAATTCGTTTAACACCAGCATAAGGGTATTTGTCGATCACCTCCAGATTCTGTTGAAAAAGTTCCAGGGTTCTGAGGAAATTCCTGAGATAGCAGAGTCGTCAGCCAGGTTTCAGGGTTTCACTGCGGAGCCGTATCGGCCAACCTAGGAGCCGCACCACCCCACAGGTTTTTGCGACAGTTGCAGCAACCATGATCTCGGCGAGGCTCTCTGGCGGGAGGCCGACTAGAAACAGCCCGGTTAACCTTTTCTTTTTTTGGGACGGCCCAGTTAACCTGACATGGGATGTAGTACGAGTTCCTGCAGCGTGTCTGCTCAAGGGGGCCAGCCATAAACGATTTGTTGACAGGAAACTGACGGACTCAATCCACTGAAGCTAGAATATCCCACACTCTGCTCAAGTACCCTTGCTAGTACAAATTTGGCAGTTCTACAGTAGAATAACAGGTCCGATTGGTTCAAATTTTGGTTAATGTAGCGGTGACCAAAAGGCTCTTTCAGATAAGACCGAAGGGACCTGTTTAAACCCTCCTCGATTATGAAGTTACCTGATACCTAACGGAGTATTTTTCTTAGAAACAAGTAGCTTCATTGCTTAAATCATTACTTCATGTGACACAGCTCTAGATTTGCTGGTGTCCCGTATTGTGAGACTACATTTTTAGCGTTTACTTCTCTAAGAGTTCAATGAACTTGGATAACCCCCAAACACGCGTGGCCGGATCACGGCTCAATGGCCGTGGCCCGTGGCCAATCGTGCAGGTCCGTAGCCGTCGTGCCATCGCAGCGTCTCAACTCAAGCTTACGTAATTGTAAGTCTTACATCTGGTGCCTTAACGTTAGGATTATGTCTCAATCGATGAGTAGGTATAGCTCAAGATTGCAAATGTCCTCATGCCAAACTAAGTAGGTAGCATGCAAATCTTGAGATAATATTGTTGACATGTAGCGTACAAGTAGCAGTAATGTTAATTCGGTGTGGTTTAGATTTAACGACATTGTCAATAGCATTGGTTGTGAACAAAAAACTGATTCTCTGAAATCTCTCTTCATTCATCAGGGGTATCAAACCTTCCGTTCCCAAGACAATGTTTGGGTTATCAGGAAAAAGTATAAAAAAACTGTGGCACTTTTATTCTATTAATAATTGGTTGAAAAACGTTCTTCAAAATCGTCCGATAAAGAACTGTTATGTTGTAGAACGGCACTTCAGCTCCTGTTTCTTTAATAGACCAATTATAATACGTAGGACGTAGCTCATGCACTTCGTGGGAACAAACAACGTCATCTATTTGACCTATGTGATTGAAGCAGCTACCAACTCTCAGTTCATAACTTGGTCACGGAATCCATCCAAGAAATTGAAGCCAGTGGATGTGGCCTGATCGTGTGACTAATTCGATCCATTATGGGATGAATAAAGATGGAAAACAAGGCAGATTACTACATCGAGGTAGAATGGTCAATGAACCTTGGAAAGGAATATAAAATTGTTTGACCTTAGATCAGTTAGAGGGTGTTTGGTATGAATTCGAACTGTGTCAAGGGCAGTTGGAAGGGTAGAAGCATGCAGATGCGTACTTCAAGTATTGTTTTTCCCTCAAGTAGCAGAATGGAAAACTAATAATTTGTTTGATGTACATATACAAATATACAATGTAGTTGGTAAGAGAAAAAGAATTAACTTATACTGTTGTGATCAATTAAAAGAATTTTGTCTGCAAGACAAGATATTAGTCCAATTTGACTGCATTAAGAATGTAACAGAGTTTCACGTGAAGGGAGATGATGGACTACCTGAGACGCCAGAACCGTAACAGAGTTCCACGATTGGGAAATGAGTACATATTCTTCTTTTGATAGGGACTACACAACATCTTCGATTGGTAATTAAGATGTGGTTCGTTTAATTACTTAAATCTATATGTACCGATGTCATCTGGTTAGGTGATTGATGGATAGCTGGATGGCAATACTGAAAATGAGTTGCACGGTCTATTATGAACATACAATATGGAATTATGGTTCATTTAGTTACTTAATCTACATGTGCTGATATATTCACCTGGTTAGGTGGTTGACGGAAAGCTAGAGCGCAATACTGAAAATGAGTTTCCTTCCCATTCTATTATAAATTTATAATATACTACTACTTTTGGTTATGGCGTTTCCTGTGTAAGGTTTTCATCATTTCATCTTGAACATTGTCTAGAGGTTGGTTAAACGTATCTATTGATTCTAAACAACGCTACACTAATGCATAACTCAAAGGTGTGACACATCATCTTTGTGACTGAAGCTTGTGGTTCCATCATGAGAATTTTTACAATAAACCCCAATGGATGCACACAGATCATCATATAGATTTATTTGGAACTCCATTTCTTCTTTTGCACTACGGGAAACGACATCTTTGCCGTGAGCAAAATTATTTGCCGAGAGCCGCGCTCGGCATAAATTTGGCTCTCGGCTACAGAATTTATGCCGAGAGCTAACCCTCAGCACAATAAAACACACGGCAAAAAAATAGAAACAACTCTCGGCAAAAAAGCATGCTCGGCAAAGAGTAAAGTAAAACTCTCGGCAAAAAAATCACTCTCGGCAAACGTTGACGTCCGTCCGAAATTCTGGACGGCGTCAGGAATGTGGGCCTCAGGATCTGTTTTGCCGAGAGCCACGAGAGGGTGCTCGGCACATAGATATTTTTTTGCCGAGAGTATTTCGGCTTTTGCCGTGTGCCTGAGGCACACGGCAAATCGCCTGTTTCCCATAGTGTTGGAACATTTTTTATGTGCTTGATTCATTGATTGGTTGGCAAAATTGCGTTAAATGTATATCTAAAAATAAAAGTGCACAACACGTGAACCATGACAATTGTTTTTTTTATTGAACTGATTGTTAGGAGTATCTAATACTGCTGCTCACTTTCGTGGAATGTATCTGGATATTTAGGTGAAAAAATTGAGATATTGGGCGATTGTCGGATGCTGAATGGATTTCAAGCAGAACATGTAGTACTATCATTTTCACGTGTGTAAGTAAAGGCGGCAAAGCCCCTGCTCTGGAGCACTGCTTATACCCCCCGATGTCACATATTTTAGCTCAAAATGAACTAAGCTTGGTGTCTTAAGTATTAACGTAATTAAAATAAATGTAGAGGTAGTAAGTGCAACAGCCAGATTTTCTTCCGACCAAAACAAGACAAGATATGGTCAAAATTGATGAAAGAAAGGGAGGGTTCTCACTCTCAAATTGTTATACTCGATTCGATCAATCTGTACAGATTAATCCTACAGTCTACTCTGATCTACCTTGCACGTATATAAAAATAACAACTGCATTTTTATTTGATCATTGACCTACATCTTCTATTGCGGGGGCAACCTGAGTTGCCGACGGCAGGGCGTCGTTCCTTCCTCCCCACTCCCTGACTCTCTCTTCCGCTAACATTGCCTGCAACATCATGGACAGTTCATTCATCTATCCGAATAAACGAATTCGATTGACAGCGACGTCAAGCGCGTTGGTTTGGTAATTAATATCGTACCTGTTTCTCCCACTTGGTTCTGTAGGAAATGAAGCAAAGTATAATGGTCTGAAGCAGAGTGCCGATTGTCATTCCAACCCAAATTCCCTGCAGATTTAAGCACATCGTCACTCATAGTTTCAGCAAAGGCATTCCATTTATTCATCCATATCATTCTCTATAAGAACTTCCTTTTTCTTTCTTTGAACTCTTTTCTTCTTTGTTCTTACCATTGCATCAAGATGTAGCTTGAAGCCGAAGAGGGCCCCTAGTGGGATGCCAACGAAGTAGTAGCACCCAATGTTTATGAATGCCACAAGCGTCTGCCACCCTGCTCCGATCGCCACGCCTGCAAACGATTTCAAAGATATTTTCACATGCTTGCATCAGAAATATAAGAATGTTTGTGCGGATAAATTCGGTGCCGTTTGCTCTGCTTCTGAATTTGTGGCAGTAATATATAAATACCCGAGAGCACAGGCTGGATGCTGTTGAGGAAGATGGAGCCGGCGAGGAGGTAGCCCAGCTTTGAAGCCTCCTTGAGCACCTCTTCGTCTTCGCTGAAGAAGCGTGGCAGCCCAGTGCGCCAGCCGAGGAACACGGCAAAGAAGATGGCGCCGATTGACCCGGACGTCAACACCGCCACGATCACCGAGAACTTGGCCGCCTTGGGCCGGTTCGCGCCCAGCTCGTTGGACACCCTCACGCTGCAGAACAGAGCATCTTGGGTATCAGTACAGTTATAAGCATTGAGATAGATGAGTATGCAGTCTAGTAACTGTGCTCGGTCGTGTTCGTTTTTGTGTTATTAGTACTACCTCACTGCTGCGTTGAAGCCCAGTGCAACCATCAGGGTCCAAAGCTGGTAATTGATGCTGCAAATTTCGACAAGAGTCCCTTGTTATTTCTGTGTGGATAAGCTGAGCCAGAGGTTCGTTTGGAAAAAGTATTGATCGGAAGCGTACCAAATGGACATGACGTCAACCTGAACTCGCGCGTTCTTTAGGAGACCCACGAGGATGAGGACTGCAGTGTAGTACCAGAGCTCCAAGCTGAAACAACAAGTCAATTAATCAAGTGTCTAATGATAATCTAATAAAAAGCTAGTAGTACTAGTAGTTGTGGCCGGTTAGGTGAACCAAACAAACGAACCAGAGCATGATGGCGGAGGCGAGCGAGAGCTTGACGAACGCGGCGAGATTCTTGAACGCGAGCATGGAGAATCCGCGCCACGCCTCCGGGAAGCACCCGGAGACGAGGTAGCCGACCTGGGCGAGGATGATGAGCCACCAGGAGACGTTCCCGACGACGGCGGCGCCGAGGAGGCCGTGCCGGAGTCGCGTGACGAAGACGTAGTTGAGCGCGACGTGGACGGCGAGCCCGGCGCCGGAGATGAAGGTGACGACCCACACCCGGCTCTGCGACTGGAAGAACTTCTGCAGCGGGAAGTTGGCCGCGTAGGCGAACAGCTGCGGCAGCACCCAGCGCGCGTAGGTGCCGGAGACGGCGGCGATGTCGCCCGGCTGCCGGAGGCCGCGGAGGATGGACGCCGTG
>LAPY01000461.1:12219-30138 GCA_000970635.1 Eragrostis tef | reverse complement strand
GTTAGCCTACTGAGCCGCCGTAACCTCGCGCCTAGACCTTCATTGCGCCGCCGCTCGCCGGCCTTCCTCTTCCGCGCCGCGGCAGGCTTCTCGGGCAGTAGCCAAAGGGAAACGACGAAGCGGCCTGAAGCTCGTCATGCGGCGTAATAGTTTCTTCTCGATGCTCCGGATCCCTTCTCGCTCGGTGAGACCAGAACACTCTCTGGTCTCCACTCTTTTTCTTCCCCAAAGTTTGCAATTGTCGGTCATGACTCAAGAATCCTCTGCAAATTCATAACTTTGTCATGCCCGTTCTACCGGACAGTTGTAAGAATCCGGAAATGTTGCGCCTTTTTGCCCCAACTCGCATCTCATAGATCCTTTTCGTCTAGGGTTTGGTTGGTGGGAGGAGATGCTACAGCGCCGCCGCGAAGGGCGGCCCCTCCATTGCCGGGGTGGGCGACATCATCGCGGTCGCTTCCGGGAAAGGTGGCGTCGGCAAGTCAACCACTGCAGGTATCCATTTCTTTGTTCTCCGATTCTTTTCAGATTTGTTATCGGTGCAGAGTAATTGTTTGGCGGTTCACATTGAAGTAGAAATTTCACTGCGCTGAAGATGTTTTCTACCAATTGACTTGAAACAGAAATGGATGCTGGACTTTTGTCCATTAGTTTGTACTCCGTAAGTTAGAGGGGCTGAGACTTATTGTGATTTATGACAGGGATTTAGATGCATGATTTCTGATTCACTTTCCTAAGTTGGTGCCCATGCAGACAGTGTGTCAGCTAAACATTTTCTGAACCGACCTGGACAATTTGATGTTGTTGGATTTATACTGCTCATGCACAGACCAAGTAGCATGAGGCATTTATTGAAAAATTTCACCAATGCCTTGAAAGTTGACACCTCCTTCATGCAGTTAATGTCGCCGTAGCTCTTGCCAAGGAGTTTAAGCTGAAGGTTGGTTTGCTTGATGCTGACATATATGGACCATCCATCCCCACAATGATGAATCTCCATGCCAAGCCTGAAGTAAGTGAAGGTATCCGTTGATCTCTTTCAGGGCACACCATCTATAGTACACCAATCTCCTTTTCTATTGAATTTCTCTAGCTAATATTGCAGTTTTTGTGCATGTGTGCATACATTGTTTTCGGCTTTCTTTTATCACTGTACAGTTGCATACTAGTGCATTCTTTTTTATAAATAGATCATTTTGTTCATTTTTCATCTATAGTTTTAATGAATTATACCAGAGAAACTGATGAAATATTAAGCTAACATCACCTTTCTGAAAGGACTAAGGAGTAGTCTGTTTTCAAATGTTGAGGTTACTCAATGTACTGGAATATGATCTTCTCTTAGTACAACCAGATTGCCTAGGGGTCCAAATACATAGAAGTAAAATAATTCACTTAGTTTTTGTTATTCATATTACTCTGTGCCTTTGTGCTCATCAGGAACATGGCATAGTGTGCCAGCATTTCATCGTCAGTTTGATAAAGTAAAATGTAGACGCTCCCAAACTGTGACAAGGCAAAGTCATTCCACATTGATCATAGTTTTGAACTATATAATAACTGAGTGGAGAGTTGAGTATTGCTAGGAGGTGCTGCGCTGCTCTTCAGTAGTTTTTCTATGAATTAACATTTCATGATTCCATTTACCCGTCCTGTGATTATATATCTTTTGCTGCTGGTTCACTGTAAAATTTTTAATTATCTCCTGTTTTGCAGACATGAAGATGATTCCAGTTGAGAACCATGGAGTGCGATGCATGTCCATGGGTTTTCTTGTAGGCAAAGATGCACCAATTGTTTGGAGAGGTCCTATGGTTTGTTTTTGCATGTGCTTCTGTTACATCTCATATGAATTGTTTAACCATGTAGAACATTTTATGATTTTTTTATTTTCTTTTGCCATTCTTAATGTGTGATAGAATAATAAAACATTGACACAATGCATATCATTGTAGAAGTATCTATCACTATTGAAACAAGGCCGAGAATACACTTCTCATTGTAGTTGGGAGCTCTGGTTTTGTATTTTTAGAGCAACTATGGGGGCATAGGATTTGGAGGGACTGGTGGAAGTGGAAATTATCTTATCTTTTCGATTCAATGCATATTTTTACAGCGGAAATTCATAGTAAAGTGTATAATTTGAAGTTACTTGTTATTGCCGCTTATAAAATCTACACTGAATGCTCCACTTAATTTGACTGCATATCAAAATTTTGCTATGCACTGGATTTTGGTATCTTGGAAATGCAGTGTCATGGAGTGTTCTTTACGTATATAATTAACACTTCAGCTTAATGCATCCAGATTTGTGGCCCTTTGACAAACTTTGTGGTCGGAAACACCTAATGCTACCTTTCCTTCTTGGTATCAGGTAATGAGTGCTCTTGAGAAGATGACAAGGGGAGTGGCCTGGGGGAATCTTGATATTCTTGTTGTTGATATGCCCCCAGGCACTGGTGATGCTCAACTATCGATGTCCCAAAGGCTTCGGTTGTCGGGTATTTATGCATTTTCTACATTTTTTATGTAGCTGCAAATGTTGGTTTCAGAAATTTGAATTTTTCTCATTTCCATGTGTCTCTGTAGGTGCTTTAATTGTTTCAACTCCTCAAGATATTGCTTTAATTGATGCTAGAAGAGGAGCCAACATGTTTCGTAAAGTTCAAGTTCCCGTATGGTCAATATAACCTTTTTTTAGTGCTGTTTGTCACTATCATATTTCAAATACTTTTTCAGAAACAACTTTTTGTTTACATTTCTGTCTATTTTTCAAATATTTTGTAGTAATTTAGATATTGGTCTAGAAAAAGAATATCTCGTTTAACTATGCAAAATAGTTAGCTTCATGTTTTTACTGATATGCCTAGTCTTCCCAGCATAACTAAGATTGTTATCTCCACAGATTTTAGGGTTAGTAGAGAATATGAGTTGCTTTAAGTGCCCAAAATGCGGCGAGGAGTCTTACATCTTTGGGGAAGGTGGAGCTCGTAGGACTGCAGAGGAAATGGATATGAAAATACTTGGTGAGGTGAGTGTGTCTTCTCATAATTGATTATCAAATTCAGAAAAGGTCGAGATTTTTCTAGCATGTGACTGTTACTTCAGTTACTATATATAATGAATCCGGGGTGCAGAGAACATTCTGTTGAGTAATGAACAACCTATGTTTGTTTTTACCTTTGATTATATATGTTCATGTGGTAAATATACTTACGGTCTTATGCTATGCATTGTTACTTGTTCAATAGATACCTCTGGAAATCAACATCAGAACAGGTTCGGATGAAGGCAAGCCGATTGTCATATCATCACCAGATTCGGCATCAGCCCAAGCCTACATACATGTTGCTGAGAAGGTTACTCAGAGGCTGAAGGAGTTGGTTGAGGAGCGACTTACGGGCCCAGAAATCTTGCTTTGAGAATCGAGATGTCCATGTGACCATATTATCTTGTTTGTTTGTGTAACCATGTTTTAGTAATGCCAGGTGACAAATGATGTATGGACAAATGTTCTTGCGAGTTTTGAGTGGCAAAATGCGATGCCCTGATAAGTCGTGTTATTACAATGGAGCTTGTCAGTGCCACCAGAAATCTTAGTTGAATAAAGCATTGGTGCCAAATTTTTTCTTTGGCATGTGTGGCTTCCCCTCTAATCTTGTTTCCTTGTAATGTTTGAGCAATTTAGTTGCTAACTTTATGAACTGATTGGTGGTGAAGAAAAGCTGTATTAGCATTCCCCAACTTAAGTCGTGTTATTCCCCAACTTAATTGGCACAATGATTGCTAAATAGATAAGCAATCAACCGCAAGAATAGCATCCACTGTAGTTTCTAACTTAAGTGATGGATTCGACATTCAGACTTCGGTGTCATCTTAACAACGCAACATACAAGGTTAGAACTGGTGTGTTCAGTCAATGCGTATCAGAACAGAGTAAAATACACAACAAGCAATGGCCCCTACAATCCCCCTCAGTTTTCCCCTCAGAACAGAATAGTGATCTTTCCACAGAAACAAGCCGGAATTTGCTCCAACTTCAGCTGGTGGTGTTCTTACTCCGATTTTTGGCTAAACATGCACACATTTTACAGGAAGTAAAGGCAGCCAAAAGATGCAATAGGATTACCATGGAATAATCAAATATGACATTTCGTTCCTCAAATTTGCACATAATATATCAATCATTTCGATTTGCTCATCTATCAATTTTCGATCTACCAAATTTTCCACAAGAGAACAGGATTGGGGAGGAATAGGAGTCGCCTCGGATTTGGTCACGACTCACGAGCTTTGGTATGCTGTGCAGCCGTTTGTTGCATGTCGCGGTGGAGATCATGCTCGCAGAAGTGGATCCTCCTAGCACAGAGTCACACTGCGTCGCTCCTACGGATGCACCCGCGCTAGCCCCATATGCACACACTGAAGCCTGAAGGTTAATTTGCTACGCTCAATTTCGATGTTTCTTATTGGGCTTGGCTCGAGGGTCGTTTTTGCATGAATTGGACCTTGCTCGAAAGGTAGTTTAGGCATCCAAACACACGGCGGATAGGACCCTGCAGCCGAAGGGCCTGGTTGGAGGGTACTCAGCCAACAACGCAATCACATCCTTAATAGCATGAATTCACCTAATGGTTAAGGCACTCGAGTAACATCTTTGAGGTTCTGGGTTCGATTCTCCATGGGAGTGAATTTTCTAAGATTTACCGACATTATACGTTAAGCGGTGAGCGGCGTTCCTGTCGACACGAGACGTCTTTAGTGACTTTAAGAATCTCCAGATCTGCTGAGTGCTCAGTCTTTCGGAGATGCTCATAGGAGTAAGGTTTGCATACATGTATTTATGGAGGTGAGCGTGCGTGTGTGTTGTGAGCGTCTGTGTTGTACTGTGTAATTCTAAAAAAAAACCTTAATAGCATTTCACAACTTAGAGAGAGTCAGAGAATGAAGTGTGGCAGTGAGCGGAGAGTGGTGGGGCTAGTAGTGAGGCGAACTTGACTGTGCTTTGTTAGCGTGACACCTGTTAGTGATCGTAAATTCTCAGTCTTTCGGAGATGCTCATAGGGGTAAAGTTTGCATACATGTATTTATAGGGGTGAGCGTGCGTGTGTGTTGTGAGCGTCTGTGTTGTACTGTGTAATTCTAAAAAAAATCCTTAATAGCATTCCACAACTTAGAGAGAGTTAGAGAATGAAGTGTGACAGTGAGCGGAGAGTGGTGGGGCTAGTAGTGAGGCGAACTTAACTGCGCTTTGTTAGCGTGACACCTGTTAGTGATCGTAAATTCTCAGTCTTTCAGAGGTGTTCATAGAGGTAAGGTTTGCGTACGTGTATTTATAGGGGTGAGCGTGCATGTGTGTTATGAGCGTCTGTGTTGTATTGTGTAATTCAAAAAAAAATCCTTAATAGCATTTCACAACTTAGAGAAAAAGTTAAAAAATAAAGTGTGACAGTGAGCGGAAAGTGGTGGGGCTAATAGTGAGGCGAACTTGACTACATTTTGTTAGCGTGACACCTGTTAATGATCGTAAATTTAATAGAGTGTCTGTGGCCATGTAGGTGGACATTGGGGGAGCTCAACTGCAATTTGTGTATGGTGGCTGTCGGTGATCGTAGCTCCATTGGAGAGCCAACTATCAAGGACGATGCTAATTTGTAATGACCTATGTCCAATACAACAGTAGGTGAAGATCAGTCGTCGTAAAATGAATAGAGGCTAATATGCATTTCTTTTCATCTCATACCTTTCTACAAAATCTATCATTAGACGAATAGCAAAATGCTTGAAAAGTCAAAATGCTTGAGAAGTCCTCAAATGTATCAAGGTCGTCAGTTGCCACAACGTCTTTGTTCGCATATTGTTATAGCTGGCCAGATGGGCCGAGCTAAAAGGGCCATCTCCAATCCGATCCGAGCACGGCCCAGGCCCAATGGTTAACGGGTTGTGCCGACTCGCAGCCTGTTACGGGTCGTGCTTGGGCTTAGGTGTAGGCCCGTCGGGCTGGTCCGAGCACGGGCCGTTTAGCGGTGACCCGTTAGCACGACATTCGGGCCATGCTAAATGGACCGGCACGGTCCGTTTATATTTAAAAAAATGAAAAACAGTGTAAAAATAATTATTTTATCCAGAAGGCTGGCCCGACACGGCCCAGTCCATTTAGCCTGTTTAAAATAGATCGTGCTGTGCTTAGGTTTGAAAGTGAAAGCCCGTGTGCCAGCCCGGCCCGGTCCGTTTATTATAAGGGCCAGCCCGGCCGGGCCACATACTGCCAGTGCCAGACCACCGTTATTCCGTTAAGCCGCTGACGGCTGGCTCGCCGCGCAACAGACAGTCAGACACGTCGAGGTAAAAAAACGTCGCACGGCTCCTCTGCCCTGTCCAGTCCCAGTCCCGCACGAGCGCTCCTTCCCTCGCGACCTCGCACCCGAATCCGCCGCCGCCTGATCTCCCGGAGCCCGTGCGCGTCTACCCGTTAGCCACCGCCGCGGGTTCCTCGCCGAGGCCGTCGTCTCTCCTTCCTGCCCCAGGTAGTACTATTTCTTCTCCTTCCTCTTCCCCACGCCCTGTGTCGCGTGCCCATGCGGGCGCCGTTAGGCGAATTCCGAGCGCCGCCCCCCCAAGATTTGGGATGCTGCGGTAGTTTTGGGGAACTGGATTTGGGTTCTGCTTGGACGGCGTGTTGATCTGCTTTGGGGTTTAGGTTTGGACCTTCGATGCGAGGCGATATGTGTATTCTGCGGTGATTTGTGAGGTTGGAAGGTTTGGTCATGGGCTGATGCTTAGGTACAGGCGCAAGTGTTCTGTTTCCGGTGGAAATTACTTAATTCAGTAGAATTAGGCCCTGTTTCATTCAGCTTAGGATTATGATAAGCTAAGCTACTGGTGTTGTTGCTTGTACTGTTGTTGTGGCTATATGCACAGCATTTGAGTTGGTGGATCTGACTTTATCACTTTATAATACAAATACATTCGATAGTTACTAGGCCCATGGGGCCATTCTTGGCAAAAGAAGGATTTATGGTCTTGCATGGTCTGTTCTGTTTCTTCTGGGTAACAATGATGTGTCTGACTTGATGCGATCTAATTCATGTGATTCAACTGGAACGTTACATTACTCTGAAGTCCGAACTGAAACCTTTCTTCTTGTGTGACTAGGAAATATGGATGGACCAGTAGACCATCTCGTGGAACATGACGTGGGTGCAATGCCTGAAGATCCTTATGTTGGAGAACAACTGAACCCTTACAGCGATGTGGGGAAACAGTATAGTGAGGAACCAGTTCGTGAGTATAGTGAACCACCTGCTGACCAGTACGATGACGGTTCTGGCAATCCATATAATGTGGAACAAGTGAGCTTGTTGCACAGTGGAGAACCTGGGAACCAGTATAATGAGGAGCCGCAAAACACTTACCAGGAAGAGGTGGAGAATGCATACAACGGGGAGGTGAGACAGCTTGATAACTCACAGGTCAATGTTGAGGATAAGAGATGGCCTGGTTGGCCAGGAGAGAGTGTTTTTCGTATCCTTGTTCCAGCCCAGAAGGTAGGTGCTATCATTGGCCGAAAAGGGGAGTTTATTAAGAAGATGTGCGAGGAGTCTAAAGCTCGTATCAAAATACTTGATGGCTCGTCTGGTCTACCGGAAAGAGCAGTAAGTGCTTCTGTGCAATCAGTATTTAACGAGTTGGCATTAATTATGATTCAGCTAGTATATTGCAGTGTCAATGGGTAGTTCATGCAGTAAAAATCGTTTCATTGCAATGATGCATTATCAGTGGTTTAGAACTATTAAGATAGAAACATCTTATGTAGATAAAGATTTGCTGGGACCTGGTTTCATTGCCACTATGCCCTACATGTGCACATGGGAATTTTTTGTTACATTTGAAATGAACTGAGGCAGTGACCACTCTCATTTAGTCTCTTTTTATGCGATCAAGCCCTGAAAACTAAGTTGATTTATTCAACTGCTCGTTGCAATTTCAAGCCTACTATAAGAGAGGGGGGGGGGGGCGGAAAAAGAAACTGTTCCAACAAAACTTGGCTAAACGAAACATTAAATACACTTTTCTTTAAAAAAAATAAGAAATGTTTTGGTTGTGGCCTTACAAGTTACTACGCCTCATGACTATCAACATTTTAATAACCAGTATGCGCTTTGACTATATTACCAATCGCATTTTGGGAAGTTCTGTAAGAACGAAAGCGGTAATGCAATCAGCATCTGTGTGTAAGTAGTATCATTCTTTCTTCTTTATCACTGCTTGGGAATTTTTTTTTTTGATGTGCACCGGCTTTCCTTTTGTAATCTTTCAAGAGATCAATTGGGCTGTTTTTGTTGGATATAACGTATTTCCATATCAAATTCATACCTTCAAGTTTTACATGTTGATAAAAGCATTTTGGATAAGTCAAGAAAATATCTTCTTTACAGTTTTTGAGAGATCAGTTCGGTTGTTTCTGTGGATATAACTGTGCGCGGCAAGCTCTTTGGCCTGCTTTCAGCTACCCAGGTTGATTGGTGTTACGTTCTGCAACCTCAGTTAGTGTCCCTGTGGACAATACCATCTCCCCTCCTTCGACCCATATTTTTAGACACTTCTGACCCGCAACCTCGGCCTTGACCCGATAGGCCTGGGTTTCTTGTGATTATGGATACAATGTATCAGTACTATGTTTTTATTTCTCCTTATTCCCTTCATATTTTCGACAGTGTTTTTCATATGCATTAGCGCAACTTACAAATGGCAAATAACTGAATAAGATTAACCATCAATCAACATAATGTATCATCCATGACACATGGAAATATATCTTCTAATGTATTATCCATGACACATGGAAGTATATCTTTGTGGTGACATTTTCTGAAAACCAAACTTTGGCTAAGAAAAAGGCCATATCCAAGCTTCTTATCAGTTGGATACCCGCAGCATTGTAATCAAGACTAGTTTTCATGATTATATAAATATACAGTATCACTATCACATTCTTATCAAACAATGGAGTTGTGCCACTTGGTTTTTTGTCAAGTATGCTATATTATTGTAAAGATAAATATGAATATCCTTGCTACCTAAATGCAACTTAACAGCCGTGTTACTAATCTTGTAATAAGCATATCTAGTATTTAAACAACAGTAACAAGAATGTACAAGACAGCGGAGCACACATGCTCAGTTGGCTTATCAAACACATAAAATGAGTGGCTTAAAAATGAAACTAATCAAAATATGACCACTGATCAAAGTAAAATTGAATAGCTTTGATAGTCATGACACATCAATGCTTGCAGGTTGTGACTGCAGTCTAACGCCCCAAATCAAATAACTTTTCCAAAATGGACGAACAGACATGGTTCTGAAAGTTCAGTTTTGTGCATCTGTGCTGCAAATATGATTTAGGTCTTGATTATTGGATGAAGGCCTCTTTCAAGATGCTCCGTGTATCATCTGGTAATTCCACGATCTTTTTGATTTTTGAGCTGAAAGAAATTACTAAGACAACACGATAAATATAGAAGGCTAAAAATGTAATGGAGTTACATACTTGTGCAACATAATGTAAAATTCATTTGTACGGTAATTACTACACGGAGCCTCTTTTGTTTATTTTCTTAAAGGTACATGCCATTTAACTCATATTATTTATTTTCAACATGGAACAAAGCAGAATTAAAATTACGTATATGGTTTATGAAGTTTTAAAATCAATTGAAAATGATAAGAAGGAAAGATTAATGAAAACATGAGCCGTTATGAATTATGTAGAATTTGGCAAAGAATCATGCTAACTAATTACAAATTATTAATTCTTTTGAGCATCCATGTACCTGAACTGTTGGTTATAAATGTAATAATGCTGTTGGTTATAAAAGAATTATTCACTGTGGTGATATAAATGTAATAATTCTGTTTTGAACAGTTTGGTGGTCTTGTTTCTGTAGCCATTTCAGCATTAGATTCTTCTTGGCATCTGTTTTCACTCATTTAGTATTGATTGAGTTAACTTGAGATTAAGTGAAATATTCATTTCATGACATTCAGGAATTACCATTTCCCATACTTGAGCTTCCTTATTGAAACCTGGTGAAGGAAACCAATTATTAAGGATATAGAGAAATATTTTATATTTTAAGTTTTCTAGCGGGTTCTATATATTAGGTGCTTTGTAGCAGTGGGTGATCATTACAGTAAAAGGTTTTGACAATTTGGATTCGAATTTGACCTACAAGTATGTTAATATACTGACCGCATTTTCACTGTTCTTATTCAAATACACGTACATTATAGTATCACTATATTTTCTGCCACCCATTGAGTTCATTTGGTCTAATCATTAAGCAGTACTGTTCTGCTCTAGGAACAGTTGTTTTATTGTTTATTAATTTGGTGAACAATATTCCTTTCCATTTGAAGGTAATGATTTCAGCAAAAGATGAGCCAGAAGCACCAATATCACCTGCTATGGATGGCTTGCTTAGAGTTCATAAACGAATAGCGGATAGTTCAGATGGTGAATCTGGTCAACCTCTACGTGCTGCTAATATTGGACCAACACGACTGCTAGTGCCAGCTTCACAAGCAGGCAGTCTTATTGGAAAGCAGGGAGCAACTATTAAATCCATACAAGATTCTTCAAAATGTGTTGTTAGGATTGTTGGTAAGATTTTGTGTTCTCTTTTCCATGTCACATATGCTCAATTTTATCCTTGTTTAGGTATTTGATATGATACATGTATTGGAATCCTTTGATTGTATGCTGTTTCTTGCACCTATGTTACATGTTTCCATGAAGGCACAAACTTCATTGTGAATATTTAGAGGTCTATGGATCCATTCCTTGCGAAAAACAAGTTGATAGCGAGAAAGTTGTAGAGAGAAAACAAGTAGATAGAAGGGAGATTGTTGATAGACATAGAGGACACTTCTGAGCATGTTGCGTTGTTGGAACCTTAGAAACTTGTCTTGCTGGTTCCTCATGAAATCTGGAGAGCCAAGTAATAAACTGTTTCCATTTTAAACTTTGTTGTTTCAAGAACAATGAAACAGGGAATGTGGGTTGGTGATCCTTTGGTATATGTCAGTTCACAATGCTTATAACTTATCTATAGACTGGCTATAATTTGGGAATTGGGACCTTAGCTTTCATGTTTTTCTCATAATTGCAGAAAATTATTTGTTCATGAAATATTTTGTTTTTTACCCTTTTAGTTTTATATCATTTGTTATCTGTACTGTTTATATCCTCCATTGGTGTAGATTTTTGATTTAGTATTCTTTTTTTCCCCCAGAGAACGTGCCTCCTGTTGCGTTGAATGACGACAGAGTTGTGGAGATACAAGGCGAGCCTCTTGGTGTCCAAAAAGCAGTGGAATTGATTTCAAGTCACTTAAGAAAATTTCTTGTTGATCGCAGTGTTCTTCCACTATTTGAAATGCATGTAAGTTGGTTTCTATCGAGCATTGAACAATAGTTTCTTCATGCAGAACTTGATGAGTTTCAATCTCTACAGATGAAAATGCACAGTATACAGAGGGAGCAATCAATGCCAGCTCCTCAGCATTGGGGCCCACCTCAACCCTGGGGGCCTCCAAACCCTCCTCCAGCAGGTCCAGGTTATGGTGGAAATCCTCAGTGCATGCCTCTGAGGCCACAAGACAATTATTACCCTCCTCCTGAAGTCCCCTCTATGGAAAAGCAACCACACTACGGTATTTCTGCATATGGACGTGAGGCTCCACCAAGTGGTGTTTCCGCTGCAGGGAACCAATCACATCTGGGTTCTCAGGTTAGTTTATTTAATGTTGACATTTAGATAATGGGGCCTTCATTTGGTTGGTGAGCCAAGCAGCTACTGATTTTTACAAATTCTTCAAAAGGTTACACATAGCATGCAAATTCCTCTTTCCTACGCCGATGCTGTGATTGGGGCAGCTGGTGCTAGTATCAGCTACATTCGCAGGCACAGTGGTGCCACAGTAACCATTCAAGAAAGCAGAGGTGCACCTGGAGAGATGACCGTGGAGATAATTGGAACTGCGTCCCAAGTTCAAACTGCGCAGCAACTGGTCCAGGTACCTTTTCTGCTTACTAATCTCTTACTCAGCTGCATCAGATTTTTTCTTAATGTTATTATTATTCTTTATATTCTTGTAGTTTCCTTTTTTTTTTCTGAATATTAGTTCAGAGTAGTAATTTAACAGCTGTAGTTGGTGTGCACCATACATATTAGTACTTTCTATGTGCATCATATGGTGCTCACTCTTGGGCAGCTACCTATTTGTTTCGTCAGTAAAGTATGTTGCGTGGATATGACTACTGCTTGATGTTGAGGAATTTGGATGCATACTTAGCTAAGGACAGGGGCAGACCAACAGATATAAACGTCTAGGAAGGCCCTTTCTGATGATGTGCTTCCGCTTTCATATGCTTAATGCTATTTACTGCTGCTAGTTACTAACATGGGTTTAGAAAGAAAAGACCTCAAGCAGTATGATTCTGATGGAGCTAAGAATACTAGCAGTTGAGAAAGAGGGAAACTGTGGAATTGAACCTAGAAATTTCAAAAGAATATTATATCTCTCGATTTCTTTGCCAGTTACATCGTTTGCAGTTCTTGTGGACCTTGTAAAAATGAGGGTTCTGGAAACTCCCAAAAGCTGACCAGTTTTGGTTTATCCGGTTCCACTTTTATAACTGTAGGATCAGAGTGGTTCCTGGTTCATTTCTCAAGCCTAAATTCTGCAATAAAAGGAAAGCGAGGACATATTTAAAATTCGATAAGCCAGAGTGTGAGCTGTTTCATGACAAAAGCGGGACAGGTTATCCCACTACCACAGGTTCTGGGGTTAGCTGTAGTTTCAAACAACCCCTAACATTTTACTATGCGCTGCCTTAGCTTTTGCCAAAGGGAATCCAACATTTGAGAAAAATAGTAGTCAATGATTTAGGAAAATGCAAGTTCACATTCAATTGAGAAACAAGGGGCATTAAGTGTTGAAATTGCAAAGAGAACTTGATTAATCATTAAATGGACGAGCAGGCATAGAAAATATCTGAACAAATTGATAGTTCTTTATACAACTCGCTGATCACACGTTAAGCTGACCTCTATCCGTGTTTATATGTATGATGTAATTTCAGCTCTCACACCCTCTTATATAATGTCAATTTCTTGCAGAATTTCATGGCGGAAGCTGCCTCACAAGGCCCACCGCCTGCTTCGAACCACCCAGCTCCGCCTGTTGATCCGAGCTATGGCTCTTACCCACCACCATATGGAACAGCAGCACCCTATGGTTCTTCGGCAGGGGCCGCACCTGCTCCCCAGTACAATGGAGGGAGTTACGGTGGGCCGACATATCCTCCTAGCTATGGTTACTAGTGGCGGCATCAGGCGTAGGATTTGTTATATCTGCTGTGATGGTGATGACTGTTGTCGAATAACAATTGCTCGATTCCCAGATACTATTGTTGCCTGATAAATATTACCCGCTAGTTATTTTCATTTTTGATGTACGTTTGACCCATTGTTGTATTGCATGAAAGCACGGTTGGAGTACCCAATGTGAATGCAACACCCCTAGTTCACCCTGAATTGGTTCATCTTTTACTGTCATACCTCCCGGACCACCGAGCCTTTTGCTCTAATTTAAATTCAGCAAGCTTTCTAATTCGCATCGAAACGTGCAGTTTTTTTTTAACATGCGTGAGATAAAATTCCCAGAAAAG
Source organism: Eragrostis tef (assembly GCA_000970635.1). Classification (NCBI taxonomy): domain Eukaryota; kingdom Viridiplantae; phylum Streptophyta; class Magnoliopsida; order Poales; family Poaceae; genus Eragrostis; species Eragrostis tef. The sequence goes on along the minus strand of LAPY01000461.1, from coordinate 16,401 downwards.
ATCCAATGTTGTACGGCAGCTTTGCCGACTGCACACTGGGAGAAGGTATGAAGATGACTGGTTTGCTGTGTTTTCCTAAATGTTGCTTTTGGGATCGCTATTCAATTGTTGTGCTTTCGTCAAAGACGGAATGTACAAGGATTACTTTTTTGAACTTCGCTAAACATTCAAAGAACAGAAGTAGTTATCATAACCGACCAAGATAGAACAGAGAAGATTGCAAATGCATCGATATTTCCATGCAGTCAATGTACCACAGATGAAGTCTTGCACATGAATGAATAATGAAAGAAAAGAATGAACGAAAAAACGGAACATAGCTTCGCAGTGAAGCCTAACCTATAGGAGGAATCCACCGCATGGGATTAACACAAAGCATGAGCAACTTTGGCAATACAACGTTGAAAGCACGAGTATGTATGCGAAACAGAACAAATTAGTTGAAACATGCACGTTCAGAACAATTGTACGTTGCTGTGTCGTTGAAACGACGATGTTTGAGGTTTTCGTCAAAAGGGATGAAGAGATGTAGTAATAGAATTAAGTCTTAATAATTTGAGGACAATGGATTGTATGATGTGTGTTTTTGGTGAGCCAAAGACTGAACAACTATATGCATTAGTCTCATTTGTAATTGAAAAAAATGTTCTACAAGCCGTTCTTATGCGAGAACTGGGAGAAAACAATCTTCCTCGATTTCTCCTCCATGAATCTACCTCTCTCTTTAGGGTGAAAACTGGCTTAACGATTATCCCTTTTTCTTCACAATACACGCGACACACCCAAAACATTGGAAGCACGCCATTCATGTTTTCTATCCGCGCATGCGTTCACCGTGCCTTTTTTGTTCAATTCCTTTGGCCAATTTACCCACGCTCACTCACTGTACGTCGTCGGCCGGGCTAGTCTCGTGTTAGTTCGGTGGGGAGCAAAAAGCAAACCGCGTCACAGAGAAACTAAGCGGGCAGCTTTTTTGTCTGCGGAGCTTAAATAAAGACCTGCTGTCAGTGTGTGGCGGTGCCGCAAAGTTGGAGTCACCCACTGGCGAGCTTAATTTTTCCTTGGTCTTGTCCATTTTTCGGTTCCTAATACCCGCGTAACTCTGACCATTTCTAGCTGTGGCCTCTGGCCAATCAGATTGTTAACTTGATGGACTGGTTAATTGTAATCTTTTCTCTGGAGCCATATATATAGGGAGACACACATGCATAGCTCCGTACAAGGTACATCGCATCATAGACACCGCAGTAATAACATAGACACACTGATCAACAATCCTTTGAGCTTGTTGTCAACAGGCAGCAGTACGTAGTTCGTTCAATCCTGCTTCCACTGCAGCATTCTCACATATAGGAACCTGCTTTGTTGAAATCGGGGTAAAAGCCTAGCTACTCGCACGGTTCTCAGTTCTCTCCAGCAGGTGCATTGTAAGCAGTGGTTGATCATGGCCAAGATGCTCAGGCTTAGCATGACGGCGTTTGCAGTCGCCGTTGTCCTCGTGCTCGTCGTATCCACGACGTCGCCGGCGGCCGTGCGACCCGTCGCCGCGGCCGGTAGGCCGACGCATTGGGAGCGGGCTGCACCTGGTCATTACTCCCGTGTGGTCGTGCGCGTCGCCATGAAGCCTGACGAAGCGACGACGCTGGACGCCGGGCGCTCCAACTGCACCTGGGACCGGACCAAAGGGGGCCACGGCCCGTGCGCTCAGAGCTCTTTACAATCCGGGATCCAGCCCTAACTCAAGTACCAGGGATTAACTGGAGAGCCGTCGGGATCGATCCAACCTGCCCGTGCATATAAGTAGTGTTGCATGCGCATATGTGTGCGATCGTCCAGGAGCATTTCCAGTAGCTCTGTGCTGTTGTCAGTTACTGTAGGTGTAACTCAGGTCGCAGGGATTAACTCGTTATACCTAGTTATTACGTCGTGGGATTTCTTTTGTGGTCGATAGACGTTGTGTTTGTGAATGGGCATTGTTTTCTTCTTTATGTGGCCAGGTGTTAGTACCTAGTCGTGGGATTTCTTTTGTGGTCGATAGATATTGTATTGTTGTGAATCGGTATTGTTTTCTTGTTTATTTGGCCAGGTGTTAGTGCATTTGTATGGTTAGCATGGGATACAAATATTTCAGTCCTTTCATTGGGAGTGTAGTTCAATATACAACAGATCACCTGTTACAGAAAGTGTACCTCTTAGTTCTTCAGAGAATTTCTAGCTTCTCTGCTGTCAAATAATGATTTGATTCTGTAGTTGTCATGATAAATGCTTGATTTCTGGAGAAAATGTGGCAATTAATGATGTGAATTTTACTGATAACTGATATATGCATCGAGAGATGAATCAAGAGAGTGGAATAGGTTGCAAGAAAATTTTTATTGCAGACTGATGTCCATACACTACTAGAAAACCGAATATCCCTGTGGTCCAAAAACCCACAGGAAAATAAAAAAAACCGTCTGACGGACAACCCACAGGAATATGGCGATTATTTTGCACATCAATTGGAATTAGCACTTATTGTTGCATCTCGATATTTTCATGATTTTTGTTTACCATCTTATTTTCAATGTTATTGTGTCTTCTAATAAGAGAAATTATGATACGCATGCCAATGTGTGGCTGAAATGGAACATCTCATTTAGCTTGGTGAGCTTGAAACTGATGAGAAGTCGAGACAACCAAATTGAGAATTTGAAAATTTCTAGTGATCTAGACTAGGTGGAACTCACAGTATGATTTTGGTTACAGCCTTCTAAACTTGTACAAAGCTACATACTAAGTTTTTAAGGATATTGCTAAAACAAATGGTCCGAAACTACATCTTCAGTAAATTGATTGTGTTATTTGACATTGTATTCGTTTTGTATTTGTGAGCAAATGTGCCATGGATGTCTCCACCACAAAAATATTGATTCAGGACTTAAGTATCAAAGTTAGAGAAAGTTTATTATTAGTTATTTTACATCTGTTTACATGAGATAAGAAATTGTTATTCCATAGATGGAAGACTTCTATGCATGTTGGATCAGATCTGTTATCCTCCCCTCTCTCATTTAAATCCTGATACAAGACACGTGTTTAGTTTTTTTTTTTCCTGGCGCGCAGTCACAACTGAACGAACTAATCATGCAACTTGTTCGAGCGCGATCATAGTACAGGTACGCATCAGCGATCCAGCTTGGACGGGACGAGATCAACCTTTATTCAAACTAGTTAAGCAGATGTGCGTGCCATGCGCGCGAGATGGCACCTGGATGGTCGTCCATTACATTGCTAGCTGCCTAGCGGAGGACAAGGCCAGGACACCCACCGCTCTCCTTGGTCAGACCAAGATGGAGACTCAGATCGTCGACAACGAACCACCCTGTTCAGAATTGTATATATCTGCTGGGATACTGATGGTAGCATGCCCGGCTTCAATTTCGTGCTAAGGACTTTAACACGTCAGTCCGCTAAAACAAATCACATTCTTTCGGATCATATGACATTTATATTAGGAGACGAAGCGGAGAAGATGAGTCGTTTCATAGTTGAAGCCTTGTAGGTTGCAACTCCATGCACACGCCCAATAATAACATGATAGCCATGTTATTTTTGCTATCAACGCTATTTTAGAACGGAGATCAGACTGTTTCATTTGAAATCCTAGCTAATAGGAAAAGAACAAAAAGATAACTGGGAAGGGACAGGGGAAGAGGGACACATTTCACAGATGGCCTTGAACCATGCTACTCTCTTTACGTCCAACTTTCTATTTGACAACAACATGGCTATGATGTTAACTGGCTGGCTAGAGTACTGTACTCTGTAGGTTGACAACAGATATCACGCAAAAAATAAAATAAAGGATCCACGACAGATAATCAGAAGCAGAGCAGTCACCAGCCGGCAGGAACAACTAATCAATCAGCCGTGCTGGTCACACATCACAAGGTGCCGGTCTGAACTCACATTTCTCACGCTCATATGTAAACAAATCGATAATTACTTGCGAAACTGAAAGGATGTCATTGACTACAGCCTGTATACGTATGAAATAATCGTGTTAATATCATTGGAAATCATTGTGACAGTGTCGTTTTCAGAATATGACGACCACGACCTGCAGCAGAAGCAGCAGGTCCAATATAAATAAATAAATAAATAAATAAATAAATAAATAAATAAATAAATAAATATATG
>LAPY01000460.1:192395-207356 GCA_000970635.1 Eragrostis tef | reverse complement strand
GCGTAGAGCTACAGGTCGGAGTGGCTTGGCAGACCAGGCCTAAGCCGGCACCCGAAGTAGACAAGTGGAGCCATAGTTCGTCTGTCTATAGGGATAACTGGATAATAGTCACCCTCTCAATCCTAATTTACTAGTTGTCTTGGTTGTCCTTGAGTAAAACTAACCTTGCTGCAGAATAACTCTGTTCCTTGGGGAAAACAAATACGATACCTTGGAATACTCCCGGGTGAAGTGCTACGACGGTTTTCCGTGCGCTTGCGGATTTTATTCGTGCCGTAAGAAATACCAAAACATGGTGACATAGATGCAATGGTGATGGATTTTGGGACCTTTTTCTCAAGTATTACTGCCAGAAGAATAAAGTGGAATGGAAAGTTATTAATGTGTATGGACCCTGAACCAAAGAATAAAGTGGAATGGGTGTCAAACCAGCATTTCTTCAAGAGCTTTATCAGAAGGTGACGCAATCAGATAAACCTTTATTGATAGGAGGGGATTTTAATCTCATTAGAGAAGCTCAGGATAAATCCTGAGATAATTTTGATCAAAGTTGGGCAGATTTTTTCAATGCTTTCATCAATGTTACTGCTCTAAGAGACATGTATATAGGAGCGGTGGAAGATTCACTTGGACTAATAAGCAAGCAAATCCTCTGAGATGTAACCTGGATATAGTTTTTATGACTGATTCAAGGGAAGAACTCTATCCCAAATCTAACTGTAGAGCTGTAACTAGAATTGGGTCTGACCATAACCCAATTCTAGTAGACACTGGTGAAGATATACATTTATCTGCAAGGCAATTTCATTTTGAGGGGGCATGGCTTTTACAGGAAGGTTTTAAGGAGAAATTAATTGAGAAATGGCCAAGTAGAAATAACATGGGAGTTCAGGACTACTGGAAGCAAGTGAAGATAGTGCAAATGTTGGGGAACCAGTCAAGGAGGACATATAAGAAAACAAAAAGGAGAATTACCTGACCAAATAAAGACTTTGGATGAACAGGCTGAACAATGTGGTCTAAACAGTGAGGAGTGGCAGCTGAGATATAGTTGAGAGAAGAATTGGAGAAGATTTGTCATGTTGAAGAGGTGGTGTGGCAGGAAAGATGTGGGGAAAAATGGATCCTAAAAGGTGATGCAAACACATGATTCTTTTATAACATAGCAAATGGTAGGAAAAGAAAATGCACATTTTTTTCACTTTTTGATAGCAAGAGAGAGATACCTAATGAAAATGAATTGAAAATTCACATAGAGAATTTCTATAAAAATCTATTTGGATCGACAGATAGAGGACAAATTTTTTACAGCAAGAAATTTGGGACGAAGACTCTTGTTTAACAATAGATGATTCTAACTGGTTGATTAGACACTTCTCAATGGAAGAAATCAAGACAGCTATAGATGATATGAAAACAAAAACAGCCCCAGGCCCTAATGGGTTTTAGTCAAGTTCTACAAGACCTTCGGGGAACAAATGAAAGATGTTGTGCTCGAGATGTTTGAGGCTTTCCATGCTGAAAATATGAACATGGGTCGACTGAACTATGGTCTTATTACACTATTGGCAAAGATAGTGGATGTTTTTAATATAAAGAACTTTCGCCCTATCTGTTTACTAAATGTGGACTACATGATTTTCTCCAAAGTAATCACATTGAGGTTGACTGAATTTGCTCAGAAACTGATTAGTGAAAATCAGACAGCTTTTATACCTGGCAGATTTATCTTGGATGGGATAGTAATCCTGCATGAGACTTTACATGAGCTAAAATGAACAAAGAAGAAAGACATTATTCTTAAACTGGACTTTGAGAAGGCATATGACAAGGTACATTGGGATTTTTTAGAGGAGGTGTTAGTTACTAAGAAATTTCCGCAAAAATGGATTAACTGGATTAAACAGCTAGTGCAAGGTGGTAGAGTTGGAGTATTGATTAATGAAAAACCAGGTGATTATTTCAGAGCTTACAAAGGTTTGAGACATGGGGATCCATTATTTCCCTTGCTGTTTAATCTAGTGGTAGATGTGCTAGGGGCTATGTTGAATAAGGTGAAGAATGAAGGTCTCATTAGAGGTTTAATACCACATCTAGTTGATGGAGGACTGGCACATCTCTAATATGCATATGACACAGTCATCTTCCTAGATATGGATGATCAATCAATAGTGAACACAAAGTTCTTATTATACTGCTATGAGAGTATGTCTAGTATGAAAATCAATTATGACAAGAGTGATGTAATAGTTGTAGGGGCTACCATAGAGGAAGGTGATAGAGTTGCTAAAAGGTTCAACTGCAATAGAGGCTCTCTCCTAATGAAATATCTTGGGATTCCAGTTAGTGATTCAATGCCATATTCAAAAGATTTTGGCTATGTTCCTCAGAAAATAGAGAAAATGATGGGTACCTGGCAGTTCAATTTTTTATCTTCTGGGGTCGATCAATAAAGATAGAGACAGGAATGAGCTCCATTCCAATCTACATTATGGGTTTGGATTTATTACCAGAACTTACACACCAAAGATGCAGACCCATAGAGCAGATTTCTTTTGGCAATCAAAGGGTAATAAGAAGAGGTACCATTTGGTCAAATGGGAAGACAAGGCACTACCTAAAGAGTATGGGGGCCTGGGATTTATAGAAACAAGGACCATGAATGTTTCTTTGTTAGCTAAATGGATTTATAAACTAGAGAGGGGTGACTGTGACCCTTATTCAAATTTGTTGAGAAAGAAATATTTGGGAGATGGTGGTTTCTACAGCAGCAAAGGTGAAGGTGGTTCTCAGTTTTGGAAAGGTTTACACAAAATAAAGCCTTATGATGAGCCAGGGCTAGTGCATTTTTCGGGAAATGGTAAGAGAATTAGATTATGGTTAGATGTTTGGTAAGATGTGGTGCCTTTAAAGTGCAGATATAATAAGATATTGCCCATCTGTAACCAGCAGAATAGTACAGTGTATCAGGTGCTGGAGAAAAACAATATCAATTTATCTTTTAGGAGAAGTTTAGGTATAGAGGAATGGAATGAGTGGACTTATCTCTGTGACTTGCTGGATCAGGTTCATCTTTCCAATGAAAATGATTCTGTCAAGTGGATCCTAGATTACTCTGGCAAATTTACAACTGCATCTCTGCATAGGCATATCCTTTACCCAGGAATGGTTAATACTAGATTGTAGGAGATGTAGTCAGCTAAGATTCCTTTGAAAGTAAGGATTTTCTTGTGGCAACTGGACAGAGACAGAATTCCTTCTGCTGATGTTCTGATAAAAAAGAAATGGAAAGGCAATGCTTTTTGCAAGTTGCGTGGAAAGGACGAAACTGCAAATCATATTATGCTCACCTGTCCGCTTGGCAAATTATTCATGGAGTGTGTTTAGAGATATTTTTGGATGGACTTTTGTCCCAGGTTGATAGAGGAGTTGTACGCTTTAGCTTTATTAGAGAACCGAAATAAGAGAAATGTTAAGATGTTTGTTTTGCTGGGCCATATGCTGGTCATTGTGGCTATCCTGAAATGATCTTGTTTTTAGAAACCAGCTTTGCCCATTTCTTTTGGCAATCAAAGGGTAATAAGAAGAGGTACCATTTGGTCAAATGGGAAGACAAGGCACTACCTAAAGAGTATGGGGGCCTGGGATTTATAGAAACAAGGACCATGAATGTTTCTTTGTTAGCTAAATGGATTTATAAACTAGAGAGGGGTGACTGTGACCCTTATTCAAATTTGTTGAGAAAGAAATATTTGGGAGATGGTGGTTTCTACAGCAGCAAAGGTGAAGGTGGTTCTCAGTTTTGGAAAGGTTTACACAAAATAAAGCCTTATGATGAGCCAGGGCTAGTGCATTTTTCGGGAAATGGTAAGAGAATTAGATTATGGTTAGATGTTTGGTAAGATGTGGTGCCTTTAAAGTGCAGATATAATAAGATATTGCCCATCTGTAACCAGCAGAATAGTACAGTGTATCAGGTGCTGGAGAAAAACAATATCAATTTATCTTTTAGGAGAAGTTTAGGTATAGAGGAATGGAATGAGTGGACTTATCTCTGTGACTTGCTGGATCAGGTTCATCTTTCCAATGAAAATGATTCTGTCAAGTGGATCCTAGATTACTCTGGCAAATTTACAACTGCATCTCTGCATAGGCATATCCTTTACCCAGGAATGGTTAATACTAGATTGTAGGAGATGTAGTCAGCTAAGATTCCTTTGAAAGTAAGGATTTTCTTGTGGCAACTGGACAGAGACAGAATTCCTTCTGCTGATGTTCTGATAAAAAAGAAATGGAAAGGCAATGCTTTTTGCAAGTTGCGTGGAAAGGACGAAACTGCAAATCATATTATGCTCACCTGTCCGCTTGGCAAATTATTCATGGAGTGTGTTTAGAGATATTTTTGGATGGACTTTTGTCCCAGGTTGATAGAGGAGTTGTACGCTTTAGCTTTATTAGAGAACCGAAATAAGAGAAATGTTAAGATGTTTGTTTTGCTGGGCCATATGCTGGTCATTGTGGCTATCCTGAAATGATCTTGTTTTTAGAAACCAGCTTTGCCCATCGCCGCAATCAATAATCCATCGAATGATATCAATGTTGCAGAGATGGCGGGTGCTATGGGAGCAATGTGAGAAGGAGGAGGCTGACGTGATCATCGCGCAAATCAAGCTCAAACTGGAGTCCTGAAGTCCGGCGCTCCAGTCCGCTTAAGCTGTTTTCTGTCGTAGTAGTTGTTTCCTTTAGCATTTTGTTTGTAGTTTCAGTTGTCCTTGAAACCTGTTGGGCGCTGTTTGTGCGTGTGTGGATCTCGGGTGTTTCGTTGTCCTGGTACTTTTATCTGTCTGTAATCTGTCATACGGTTATGCTTTCAAATAAAGCAGGGAAATCTTAGTCTAAAAATTGCATGAGAAATGAAATGAGTCAATAGCAACAGAGAGTCAATAGAAATGAAATCTTACACATTAACTTTTTCTGTAGTTTTCTTAATTGGTTTGTCAGTTAGGAATAGGCTTGGTGGCAAATGCAAAACATGTTCAAGCTTGGGCCTGCTGATTCCAATAGATGAGTGGGGAATGCTATTTCAGACACAGAGCTAATTTCTGTGACACCCAGGTGTCTCTTTAATTTTTCCTACATTGTTAGGACATCAAGTGAGCTAAGTGCATGTAACGTTCAAATTATTCTATAAAACAATTAATGAAAATATGAAAAGAATGCAAATTTAAGTGAAATTCTAAAAACAAAGTTCAATATGAACTTAGCAATGTGTGAAATAAAATTCAGTGAAAAGATATCAGTTGGACAAAAATTACCTAAAAATCCCAGAAACAGTTGCAACCCGTCACCGCTCCGCCAAGACCCCTCTTCAATTCCCCGCAGCATATCGTCTTCTTCCCCAAGTCCTCCGGCCGGAATCGAGCTTCTTTTCTGTCGAGCTCCGCCAAACCTAGTCGAGTCCTCGCCGGAATTCATCGCTCTTGGTGAGCCATGACTCAGTTCCTTCAATTTGCTTGATCCCCACCTTCTATCTCATCTGCTAGACTTGACCTCGTCGTAAATGGTGCCTTGTGCAGTTACGAGGACCTCGCCGCCATCCGCCGCCGACCCTACGCCCTAAGCTCCGCCCTCGCACGGTGCTACGCTGCTCCGGTGAGTCTCCCTCGTCGCCAACTTGCCCAGCGCGTAGGCCGATCTCCACTGATGCTCATCATGCTCACGGTTTTCATTAACTTGTCTCCATTTAATCAGAATCCCCGCGCCAAGTCCTTCCGCCGTGCGCGCCGTGCGCTCCAGAGCGCGCTCCCCTGTTTTGCATGAACGAGTGGCAATCTCGTAAATACGTGGAACTATTCATAAATCATTCAAACTTCAAAAATCTATATCTGGAGATTGGAGTGTCCAAAAATTGTAAACCAAATTTTGTTGTGTTCCTCTGGAGTAGATCTACACAGTAGTGTGCTGTTTCATCAATGTTCATGCATAGGTTTTCCTAAGTAATTGTTGCAATTTAAACAATGATTAATTGATAGTAAATAATCTAGGCATGATAAGAATGCAACCTCAGGTTGTTAGAATCCTCTTGACACACCCTGTTCAGTAGTACCGACCACATCCCCTGATTCTGTATACTAAACTTTGTATGAATTTTGTAAGCTATACTCTAGATAATTCATAGTAAATTGAGTAATTCATACAAATGAGAACTTAGTCTTATCTTCTCCTGTTGACATGCCCTGTTCATATAGATGAACCATGTCAATTATCTCTGTAAGAAACTTTAGTTAGTAGTTTCTCTTTGATAAACTTGTCATCTTCTTAATGATTAATTCAAATGGTAACAATGCTACATGGGAGTCAATGAAGGCAAAAATTCACACTAACTCCAAATCAGCAAATCAAAACTATATGCATCACTTTGAAAGGAAATCAAATTCAAATCATTCCATGCATGTCATGTTGACTTTATTCTATGTTTCTTCAATCGAACATTTTGCATGTATAGGTACCAAACAAGTTGAAGGCGAGGGAGATCTTCAATAGGATAGTACCCTACAGGACCGTGAAGCCGAAGTAACTAACTTAACGGTCAAAAATCAAGGCAAGCCTTAGTGAGTCTATTATGATTGCTGCACTAGGTGCTAGGAGTTGAATGGAAATCCAATTGCATCGTCGCCAAATGACCTATTGTTGCTACATGTCTATACTAGTATTCGATAGAAATTGCTATGCTTAAAACTATGGTTTAGCATCGAAGTGTGGTCCTAATTGATAATGATTAAAAGATGATTCCCCAATCAAGATAATGGTTGAGAATGTTTTTGTTGGTTGAGACCGGGCAGGATGGAATATGCATGTATAGGCTGTAGCAACACATGGAGGTGTTGGCTACTGTAGCCCTACCCAGTCGATTAAGGACCGATTCGATGTTGGCTCATTGATCAAGCATTGAACAGTACCGAGTGCATACTAGTGCTAATGGGAACTAGCAAACTTAGTAGCTTGTACGGTGGCAATTTTAGACGGTAGCCAGTACATTGGTCGAAAGACACACTTTGGATTTAAGAATGCATAATAAATTATTTCTATTCTGCAAGCGCACGGTTCACCATTGTAGCACTTCACCATGGAGTATTCTAGGGTTATCGTATTTATAGTTATCCACAGGGAAGCTTAGCAAAAATTTCTTGGTTATATTATCTAAATCAATCATAGGAATCACATCAAACGATAGGTGTTTGATAGGTGACACTCATGAAGTAAATCCAAAGAAAGAAATTAGCAATTAGATTGGGAGAGCAGCGAGTGAAGTGTTAAGATTTCTGAGATTATATCCGTCCTAAGTATCGTTTAGCACCCTAATAATCTACATGTATATACTTGAGATTTTATAACAGTTCCATTCCTGTGTATCGGGGCACACCTACTTCCTTAGGGCCAACCCGAGAATTAGGTTAAACGTCTAAGGACTATACATGCTACAATTAAGAACCTACTATGCCGACTTTGAACGTGGCGGATTGCAAAGGCCTGGACACGCCTGTCACACGTGGGGCTACCGTCCTCCGTAAAGCCAGGTGCAAACTCGTGTCCAAGATGACTCTTTGAACCACACAAACAATTACCTCAGATAGCCTACCCTTAGCTAACAGGATAGACCAACCATGTATAATAAATCTAAGTAAATTGTGTAGGCATCCACAAGCAATCAATCTACTTATACTCATCACACACAGTCGTGGAACTAACACAGGAACTTTACCATGGTAATCACTCAAAGTAATACTACTGATCAAAGGTAATTCCGAATTGAATAAATAGGGAGAGGTATTCATAATGATAATTCTTACAAAAGCGGAAATAAAGATACAAGAGAGCTTTACCCAACTTCAGAAGATGACTCCGAAATCCCGAGCGAAGCTCTCACTTACACTCTAACTCCCAACTAACTACTAACTATAAACAAAAGAGTAAATGGATTCTTCAATGAGGTGCGAGTTGTTCTGCTGCAACCCAGTGGTATCTATAGCCTCTATAGGAGTGGGGGAGTCTTATAGCGCGAGGAAGAGTGGCGTAGCCGCCAAGGCAGGCCGGCCGGCATAGAAGGGGGGCCGACCGGCCGTCCATCAAGGCAGTTTGCAACCGCCATTGCTCTCGACGCTCCTGATCACTTCTTGGAGTCGGTTCTGAAGTCGGTTTGCTTTTGGGGTCGGCAGAACTAAAGTGAGGGCCAAGTTTTGGCCCATTTAGCCTCTCCTAGAATGTCTGCGGTAATTCCATCGTGGGCTACGATAATCTTCTTGATTGGGCTTCTTTTGGCCTACTAGAGCAGGCATGCGGGCAGTGGATACTGGGCCAGGCCGGCCGGCCTAGGTGGGAGGCAGGCCTGCCTCCATTTTCCTCCACAGAGGCCCATTTTCGTCTTATTTACTCCTGCACTCATAAATCATCCAAAACTCGTGGAATTGCATTAGTAAAACAAATTGATGCTGAGCGTTGGTGATTTACCCTTTTATTTACCGATAAGTTGACGGTTTATTTTTGGCTTTTATACTGTCAACACACGTTGGGCGTAGTTGGGTAGGTCTAGGTCACGACGGACTGTTGGTAGGACGGCTGCCCAACTCGTTGCCATCTGGGTCCGCCTGAATTGTTTACTGTTTTGCAAAAGGTTGCCGTATATGACTTTTGTGCATATACGTCGTGTATCTCGGGTTTTGCCAGCTGGTGTAAAATCTATTGCAATCGCTGTCCCTTGCAGTAATGAGTACCCGCTTGTGAGAGTTGCCTTCACGTAACACACATATATGAATGGTGATAATGGATGTTGGAGATAGTTTATTATGTTATATGGATTTTGCTCATATTTCATATTCTATTTGATGGTTGTTAGTGTTGCTATAGTTATAATTCAGACGGGCTCGGATAATCGCTCTTGCTGCATCGCTGAGAGTTAGTTAGAACTCTTGTGTATGCTACGTGTTTTGAACTTGCCGTTTATGCTTCAGCTACTCTTTAATGTTTCCGCTGTACTCTGAACTAATCTTGTAATAAAAATAATGTAAAATGTATCGCAAAGTGTTGGCATTATCTCATGTCTGCTTAAACAGCACCAGGGGCCAATGATCCTGTGGATCAGACTGTTAGAATTTCACCTCTCAATCATACTCATTGCTTTAGTACTATTTTTACATAAAAACTAAAAACTCTAGACAATAATATGGATTGCAATAATATTATTCGCTCATGTGCATCTTACAATTCTTAACTACATGTGAAATGAGTCAACGTCTCAGCACATATTTATTCTCAGCTCATGGGTCACAATGATTTAGTAGATGCAAAACACATTAACATAGGGGGGGGGATGCTACTTCAGACATAGAGCTAATGCCATTTGTTGGTGATACTCATTGTTTTACACTGCTGTGACATGAAAATTGAAAAATTCAGATAGTACAAGTTACTACTTACAGACAGTCACAGTTCATACATGATGATGATTAATCATACTTGTTAGAGTATATTTGTTAGTTTAGATATTATGTATCTAGGACTCCAATCTATATCTGTCGAGGAGGTGCCTTGTCCTCGAATACTCTTGGCTTGAGGTCATCTGATCGATTGCTCTGCCCTGGAGGTGGCGCTCCCAAGCATGAAGCTGGCACGAGGTCTTATTTCTCAAGCAACCATGGACTTGATGGGACAGCACAGGCGGCTACGGCCACTGCAGCAGCAACGGATGACGGGCGAGACTTTGGACCACTATATATACCACGGTTGCGGCAAGGTTTGCACATCTCCACCGTAGGCCGCCACCGCAAGGTCCGCACACCTCCAAAGCAGGTAGTCCTCCGCTTCATCCTTCTCTCCATAGCAGCCGTCGATCTGAGAGTAAGAGATTCGGTCCCTTGGAGCCCAGCAATCATTGGTTGGTGAATTGTGATCGTGCTAGGAGAGGAGGTGGGTAGCAATGAGAGGCAGAGGATGCATGCGGACAGGGAGAGAAGAGCAACTGGCCAGAGCCGGGGGTGGCAACAGCTGGAGGATGGGAGAGCTCTCGAGACAACCGGGGACGAGAGAGAAATTGGACAGAGACCGAGAGAGTTGGACAGGACAGTTGGCGGATTGAAGGTCTTTGTGTGACGTGTCGAAGCCCTCTAACGAAGAGTTAATGGATTCTTGCTTGTCCGAAGCCCTCGAAGGTCGAAGTGGCTCCCGGGTTGCCTTACGAAGCCCTCCTTGGCTGTCGATGTCGTTGGCTGGTTGGAGCGAAGCCCTCCTTCCTGTCTTGAAGTCCTGGGCGAAGGCGTTCCCGTTCAGGTTCCCTACAGTTTGGTTGCGCAAAGCCCTCCTTTGCCCGTGATGCTGGGCGAAGGAGTTGAGTGTTCAGAGAGAGTTGAGTGCGGTGTAAATGATTGCCTTTGGCTCGAGGCTTGAAAACCAGATGTGATTACAGGATCATCTCCCTCTATATTTATAAGGAGGAGAATGATCATATTTACACTCTTGCCATTAGCTGCCTTGGCACGGCTCTTGGCTTAGTGATTTGAGCTAAGCATTGTCCCTGCGCTATCCGCACTTCCATTCCTCCTTCGCTGGTGATAGTCAATCTTCGCGTGGGTCGAGGGGGGGTGGGCTTCGGTGTGGTCTCCAATAAGGACTCATTGATTTTACCGTGAGATCAGTTTTTAACGGCTTCCATTTTTCTTGCTGACGTGGATATCCTCATATGTGACAAAACGCGACGGCGTTGGGAGATATAGAGATACTCATTCGCAAAAAAACTGCCCTCTTTGGTCGTCGGGGTCGTCGGCTGGTGGAAGCGAAGCCCTCCTTCCTATCTTGGAGTCCCGGACGAAGGTGCTCACGCTCAGGTTCCGTGCAGTTTAATTGGGCGAAGCCCTCCTTTGCCCGCGATGCTGGGCGAAGGAGTTGAGTGTTCGGAGAGAGGATCATATTTACAATCATGTCATTAGCTGCCTTGGCACGGCTCTTGGCTTAGTGGTTTGAGCTGAGCGTTGTCCCTGTGCTATCTGCACTTTCATTCCTCCTTCGCTGATGATAGTCGGTCTTCGTGTGGGTCAGGGGAGGGGGGGGCTTCGGTGTGGTCTCCAACATTAGCCCTCAATTGATGATGTGCTTTTAGTGTAACTGAAACCAGAGGCAATTTATTTATTATTTAAGATTATGTCGTGCACCCTTCAGATCCACACACGTGTCTTGTGGTTTCTGTCCCATACTTCTTTTCAGTTCCCGATATTTGCCTCCCCTCTATATATCGTCCTTGCGTGTGCATTGTTTCTTCAATCGCCTGTCTTGCACATTCTCGTTCCATTGCTTATACCAATCCTTTTCGTGATAGGAGATCCTTTCCTTTCGTTCTTTTTCAAGATCTCTGGTAATCGAAGGCCTAGTGAAGAGCATGCCAAGAAGAAGTTGAAGACTCATAAGTCTTGTTCGAAGGAAGGTTCTGATAAAGACGTCATCGAAGCTAATGCGACAGCTTTGATTGCTGCTGGTGCTTTGGCAAATCAACCGAAGACTTCATATTCGGCCAAACCAACTTTTGACTTTAAGCCTCCAGTGATTCGCTCTGCATTGGCTTTGTTTTCTATTCTGGAGGATGAGGGTAACACTTCTGCAGGGGCTAAAGTTCAGTCTAACCCCAGTAAAGTTGTTTCAAAGAGCTCTTCTCCTGCTGCAAAGGATGTTTCTGCTTCTACAGTTGATGTTCATGACGTCGGCGCCGTGAGAAGGCCAAGATTCAGGACAAGGTCCCGAAACGTGCTAATTCTGTTCTTACTAAGTCCGGATCGAAGGCTAAGATGCAGGACAATTTTTGCAGCGAGGGCTCTGGTGCCCCTCCTGCTGCCCCAGTTCTGGGTGAAGTAGCAGCCGAACTTCTGTTCAAGGTAATCTCTCATCTCTGAGTATAGTTGAGCTTTGTCAAATTGCTGACAATTTAGGACTTCTTACAGGTCTTTCTCAAGCTCAGCTTCCTTCGGAGTCAGGTTTTGTGCTTCGTGAGCCCCTTACTCCTTCAGCAGGTGGTGATCTTTTCATATACTCGGTCTTAGCGAGAAGCGTGTGAATGAATTCTCCACTGAGAAGGAGGCCCTTGCCAAGTCCAATGAGGATTTTAAGGCGAAGGTTGCTTCTCTAGATAAATAGCTGAAGGAGCTTGATTCGTCTCTTGCGAAGGCCTTGGAAGACAACAGGGACCTTCGCGGAAAAGATGAAACCACAGAAAAGGAGTCTGAAGAGCTTCACTTGTCTTCTCTTCGACTGAGCAGCGTCAGTCTTGGCTTTCGCTCAACATTCCTTATGTGGTGGAAGCTTGTAGGGCTTTCTCCACTAATGCCATTCATCTGGCTATTCAGGATTTTCTCCATTCATTGAATGTCGAAGGAAGCGATGTTTTGGCAAAAGTTGCTTCTGATGATTTCAAGTTTTCTGCTGTCGACTCTACACCCTGTCCTGTGGTCAAAGCTCTCCGGAAGATTGTCGGTTACTTCGATGAGTCTTTCTTTGGTAGAGTGCAATCGGTCGGTCGTCTACCTCAGAGAGAGGTATAAACAATTTTCATTTTTCTTCGGGAAAGGGATTATGTTTTCCTTTCGGACTTGTATTTGTTGAGAACTGTTGTAATTTTGTGCGTTGAGAACTTTGCTGCTCCTTCGATTAATCTTTGTTTGATTCTTATACCTTAGGATTCGTCTGACTATTCTCTGAGCGAGTTTACTACTCTGGAGCTTTCTCAAATGGCTCCAATTGAGGGTGCCACTGAGATTTTGAGTTCGTCTTCTTTGAAGTTTCTTTTTTCAAGTGACTCTGATCCTTTGTCCCCTGTTCAAGGGGCCGAAGGTTATGTTTTTCCTCCTGGTAGTTTTGTTGGTGTCTTTAGACTCGGTTCTCCAAGATCCGAGGGCACCAAAGGCCATCGTGGTCGAGGTAGGCGAGGTTCTCGAGGGCGTAAGTCTCATGGTTCTTCCTCCTATTCTGGGCGAAAAGCCTTCGGCAAGAAGCGTGGAAAACACGGTCGTTGCGACCCTTCAGCAGAGCGCGAAGACTCTCATTATGGGTTTGATACCGCTTCCCATGTTGAGCAAATGACTTCGACTAGGGTTGTTGACTCTGTTTTTCAAAGACCTTACTCGCCTTCGAGTGGGTATAACTTAGATGAGTATAGCATTGTTTATCAAATGTTGTTAGAACTAGGGCTTATTGTAAAACAGAAGCCTGGCTATGGTTCTCCTTAAACAATATCTCTTGCTTAATAAAGTTTTTCTTTTGGAGTGATCTTTCGAAAGTCTTTGCCAGAGAGAAAATTTCTTCAATATCTTTCGAAGCTTTTATTGCTTCCCGCACGATGACCTTGTGTTTCCTTCTAGTATCACTAGTTTTTGTGCTTTCGTATTCGATGTTCTGAAAATCATGTTTGTGCGAAGGATCGCGCTTTCTTTCTTTTCCTGAGGTTTTCGTTTGTCGGTACTTGGGTAGACTAAGCTTTCTTAGTTTATCTTTCCCTTCGACTCTTATCTAGAGGCTTTGTATCATCCTTCGTGATACATTGACCAAGACTAAGATTACACCAAATGCTTAATTGGTGTAACCTCCGATTTTTCTAGGCTTTTGTCTGATATCGTTTTTTGAGCCTGAGGCATCCTTTTTGGAGCCTAGGCTTCGCTTCGTCCCCAGGAAGTTGCTCTGGAATTTTTGAGGGTAAAAATGATTAAAAATTGTGTTACAGTCTTGGAAGGTGTCTCATTGAAAAAGCTCACACCCTTCGCAGGGCTACCCTCGTGAGCCCCCGCCCCCCCCCCCTCCCCCCCGCAAGTTCTTTACGTTTTTACACGTAGAAATCGCTCATCCTACCAAGGAAACATCTTTGGTAGACATGGCTCATGCATCTTTGGTATGTCATGGCCGAATTTTTCAGCCTGAAGCTCTTGAAAGGTTGGGCTTCTTGCTCGCTTCGAATGAGGTGGATGTTCTTCCTTCTGGGAGTTTCGCCCTTTTCAATGTTTCTTGCTTGAAGTTGATCTCCAAGGACGCTAATCACAGAGATAGGTCTCAGAATCTTCATGCATAGATAGCCTTGGTGTATGGCCGCTTCAAATTTGTTGATGGATCCCCTTCCGAAGATCGCATTGTAAGGATAAACAATGTCGACCACGTCGAAGGTGACGTCTTCTGTTCTTGTGTTTTCTCCTTTGCCGAAGGTTACTGGTAGGTCGATTTTTCCCAGCGCTTGGATTACTTTTCCAGTGAAGCTGACTAATGGTATTCCTGCTGGTTGTAATGTTTCATTCTCTAGCTTCATCTTTCTGTATGTGGATGCGAAGGGGATATCAGCTGAACTTCCTCCATCAACAAGCACTCTAAGCACGTCGAAGCCTTTTTTGTTTGCTTTGATAACCAAGGGGTCCGAGTGAGGTTGGTCAAAGTCTTTTGCGTCTTCTTCTCTGAAGGTGATATTGACGTGGGACAACTTGGTTTTTACAAATAGGGCCCTTGATGACACATTGTGTACCCTTCATATGTATTCTTTTCTTGCCCTTCTTGAGTGTTGGCGTTACGTACGCATAATAAAATATTTCTATTCTGCAAGCGCATAGAATACCGTTGTAGCATTTCACCCGGGAGTATTCCTAGGGTATCGTATTTATATTTATCCACAGGGAAGCAGGCTAAGAATATCATGAATTAACAAGAAAACATCTATTATTTATAACATTGCTATCTAGACCGAAGCAGAGATACAGATGTTTGATGAGGTGTGTGGTACTCAGGAATAACATCCATTGATATAGATAACAAAGAATTAGCAATTAGTTTGGAAGAACAACGAGAAGAAGGTATCAGTTAGCCTAGGGTTAGCATTTAGTTCTTCTGATAGTCTACAACTATTTACTTAAGCTTTCATTAGAGATACATTCAAGTGCGTCGGGGCACGGC
>LAPY01000460.1:131798-143427 GCA_000970635.1 Eragrostis tef | reverse complement strand
CCCCTCAAAGAAGTTGGACCTTTTGCATGTTTCCAATTCAAACATTAAAAGTAATTAATCTAATCATCTAATTAGTGATAGAAAAGTTGTATATTTATACTGTATGATTTTATATCATGTGAAAATATAATTAAAATAAAAATGCACTGTTAATCCAGAACTTATGTTTTTTTTTGAGGAATTCGGGGGTGGGGGGAGCATCCCCACCTTTTCATTTCATTTAAAATTGGCACATACATGAGCAGGTTGTTACATGTCATTTGTGAGAGTTACAGAGGAGGTTGAAGGACGAAAAATCGATGCCCAAATTTGGGCTACATGACAATCAGCCTGCGGCAACCTACAAGACCAAAGCCGGCAACCTTGCAACATCCCGTGAAGAGTCGATCATAGCATGGGGACATGGAGCAGAACACGACATCATGGCGGTGCTTCCACAAACACCAGCAGCAGAGTAGAAGAAAGACATTAAAGTGAGCAGACGGCATGCCTGACGGGTGTTGAATTTGCCACATGCTGCCAACGTCATCTTCGGTGATGTTTATGCCAATGCGGTGCCAAAAACCAACAGCAAAGGGGCATCCAGCAATGAGATGCGCTGCACTTTCAGATTGAGCACTGCACACTTCATAAAGATCAGAATCAACAGAGTGCTTCTTCACAACTTATAACACCATGCCACATCAAGCAGCGCCATGTAAAATGGGACGAATAATATATGGCAGTGTTCATGGATGGATAATATATTGCTTTTACCATCACCTTTCGGCCTCCAGTAGTGTTTTTGTTTTTCGAAAATTGAGCAGGATCCAGTAGTGTTTATTACAACGCCATCTCCAGTCTCTAACCCCTTCAACAAGTGGCATATACTGCCTTTCACCAGCACGGACCGGAAATAATACTTGTAAGAGATTCGTCTTGTCATTTGTGGTCATTTTACAACATGTGAAAAAAAAAATACTAGCTAGGTATGGGTCAATCGTCATCTGTGAGAGACAAAACATGAAGAATGACAATGGATGTAATTAATTATGTTTGTTCAAACTCTAAATTTCAAGTTAATGTAATTTAAATCTTTTTAATTAGCTGTAGTTTACTAGCAACATTGATGCAGGATGTGCCACATGTTGAGTAGTTACTTTATTTGGCAGGCCTCTTTATTTTACAAACAAAAAAATTAATAATGCACATGCTAGAAACTGTATATAAGGCATTTGTTACTGTAGTCCGAAATAACTGTGGTCGTCCATTTAAGTAGATCTCGAGGCACAAGATGAACTCTTGCACCCTATATATGGTACAGTGCAAGACTTCCCCAAAACTGTTTTTTATTATTTCTATATTTTGTTTTGGAAACTGCATGACCAGATGTGGATTTTCTCCACCCAAGTTGTTAGGATTATGCATGAAACATGTTCGGGGTTTTTTCACTCAAAAAGTAGCGTACTACTGGTGTGTCTATCGTCTTGTATGCGAGCGTACTCATGCAGAGACCGACCACATGCTGCTAGCTAGATAGCTTTTGTGGTACGTGTTGAAAATCCAAACACCAGATAAAGTTTCAAGCTTTATCATGATTGTATACATGCATGGAGGTGAAACATGTACACATATGGCTTCATGCATATATAGTAGGCCAAAACTTGGAAGCGGCACGCACCTCAGTTGGCTCCTGCACGGTTGGTGTTTGATGTGCCGTGTGCGTACACATACACATGAAGATACTTTAATCTTAATAATATATCTTAGGTGATCCATATCTTTAAAAATATTTAATAAGCAAGGACTCTTTAAGTGAGCAACCTCATCTAACCTTGATCATAATATGTCATCTTACGAATACAATCAATGCCCATTCTAATTAATTAAATCTCACACCTCTTCTAGCATTGCCTCAATTCAGTTCACCCGTGTCCGCTTTTTTTAGTTAGCAACTATGGTCGCGCATAATGTGACATGTGGAGCTCAGTTAACAGACTTGTTCGTCAAAAATCGAGCTAATAAGTTCGATATTAACCACTCAAACGACATGGCAAACTTACAATTCATAGAGGAATGGAGTCCAAGAGAGCCACATGTAAGTGAGTTGGGCCTGATTAGTGGGCCGTAAAGGGAGTTGGGCAACATGTATAGACGAAAGGAAGGTCCGAACCCTGCCGTAAGTCTATTCGCTGCTGTGAGCCTGTAACGTCGATCGTGGGAATGAGGCGGCGCTTGGCAGTCCCTGGCGTTTCTTCTTGCCGATCAATCTTTCTTCCTGAGGAGACCAGTTGAGTGCTGAAGTGTCTCCAGCTGCTGTGCAAGACGACCAGTTGAGGACGTGATCTATTCTAGCCTAGGTAACAAAGCACTATCTTTTCCCTACTAGCTACGTTCATATCGCAGTTAGGTACGGCTGTTTTGGGCTAATCTATGTGATGGACGCGAGTCTGTGCGGCTACAGTTGTCAGACAGGGTACAGTAGCAGTTCGATTGACTTTTGAGGCTCTTAAGTGCTGAATATGAAAATATATTACATACGAAAGCTGTAGATAATCTGAAAACCTTTCCAAAGAGTATTTATTTGCCGTTTTTGGTTTAGTATAACGAAAGTTATGCATCTCTGAAGTTTACTATCGGTGCTCTATCAGTTTCAGTTCTGAATTTTGACTTTGCGTGGAGATTTTAGGTGTCTTATAGGTCGAATCTATCTACAAAGATCTTTTATTTTTATAATTCAGTTTTTTTTATCTTTCCAACGAGTATTTAAACGCTGTTTTTGATCGAGTATAACCAGAGTTATGCATCTCTGACCATCACTATCAGTTTTGTCAGACTGCCGTTACAGTTTTGACATCTAGTTTTGCGTGGCCAGTCTAGTGATCCTAGAGACCTAATTTTTTGGAATACAACAAACATTATGGTAGAGCTTTGTCTGACCTTTCCATGTAGTAACTTTTTTTTTGTTCGAGTATTCTGTGAGATATGAATGTTTTTTAAGTCAGCTAACTTGTTTTGTCTGAGGACAGAACGCAGAGTTACTTTGTGGGCTGTTCTAGAGCAGGAAGATGTCGAGATTAATTTTTCTGTTGAATACCAAAGTTGTAGATTTTTTTTCTGTAGATTATATTAGTTTTATTATTTACCATTTTCCCTGTTGCATAAAAATAGTTATGAAAAGGTAAAGCTAACTGTCCTGTATAGATGGATTTGGCATTACGAGACTGTTTGGAGGGTTATCTTTATGAGAGACTCTAGGAACACTTTACTCGTTGTTTACCTTATTTGTATGATTGCTTTGGTGCTAATAATAACTTATATCCCGGTGGTCCATCTTCAGAGCAAGCTTAGCTCATTCTCTCGAATTGGTGAAAGCAAGTAAATGTAGCGTCGTGGTCTACATTAAATGAGTTATTTGAATTGCCTCCACTAAATTGCAGCACCTCACACTAGTCATATAATCTGAAATTATTGTTATTTCCTTTACATTTTGTAGTATGCTATCTTTTAGCTTCTGTTGCTACTCGTTTGTTATCAAAATTTGAAGTATATAGAGTTCATCCATCGCAACTTTGTATTTGCACTCTTCCATTTGATATGCGTAATAAGAAATTGTAGCTTGATGTTGCCTGTGCTAGTACAATAATGCACATTGAATTGAGCATTGTGTTTGCAGCCCTCACTACCTTCGTTGGGTATGAGGATAGAAGTAAAGTCATGCATTGCATCTGGCATATCAACCAAGAAGTATGAAGTAATTGAAGCTCTATGTTTAATCTTCAAGATACACATATCATTGTTTATTTACAGCTATGCTTTATTTAAATTGATGCTTAATCAAATTACGATTTAAATAACTTTGCTAAAGTGGTTTGCTTGCTGAAATTTTATATAAACCTCATATGCTTGTTTTTCTCTTAAGTACCTTGGGATGGGAATAGCAATTCATGTGCACTATTCATGATAAATTTACTTTTTGAACACTTGAGTTGTCTTAATAATGGTCGTTTGTTCCTTACCTTTGTTGGACAATCACTTGAGCTCGTCATGGATAGAGTTTATTTATCTTGGTATCATCATACTTTGTCCTATATTTAGGGTGTGAATGCTTCAACATACTCTGTTGTTATCAAAATTATTGCTCTCCTTGGGCAATTTTTGTATGTTGTTGTAGCGTGGTGTCATAATGCTTCAGAATTTCCAAGGTGCTACACAATTAATCCCAGAACACTACAAAATTAGCTTCACAAAAGTACAGAATTACACACCATTCATGATATTCCTAAGCATTGCAAAGCTACATAGTCGACCGTCCAAGCAGCATATCTTTTCCAAATTATCGGTTGTAGATGCATCCAAAATCAATGGCCCCACATGCAGATTCAGCAGCGCAAAAGCAAAACTGCAGAAGCAACCCGAGAATGCATTTGGCATGACATCAGAGTTATAAGTAATCTTAAAATATGGAGATAACTATCACAAAATCACCACCCATCAGTGCATCAATTCCTTTCCTAGTCCATAGACCCTAATCATATCAAGCAAAGCAGATTAGTAGCACCTTGTTGCCGCAGTCGCATGATATGCGTACGTAGTGCTAACTCTCCTTGCATTTACTAACACATCTGCGTAGGTCTGAGGGCAGGGGCAGCAGGCAATGCAACAGGGGGGCTACTATGGCAGCTTGAATCGGTGCCATTAGTTCCGTAGGCAACAATGCGCCAGTCACAGTGCCACCCTTCTTCCGGTCACACATGTAGTAGCCGAGCAGCTGCCTGGCCATGAAGGAGCAGGGCTGCCTGCAGCTTAGGCAAATGGAGCCACTCCATCGCTGCCGGGAGATTTGCAGCCTGGTTCAGGCCGTGGTGCAGGAGCAACATTTCCAACAGCAAGGCTCAGTCTTTGAATCTCAGCAACTAGATGCTCTGGGTGGCCACCACCTTGTAGCCATGTGTGTTCTGTACCTACCCAGTACTGCACCACTCCGTGCGCAATGGCTACAGGTGGTGGTGCCTGCTGCTGAAGTATCATATGAGAATTTGCTAGGATGCTGGAAGAATCATATGGAAATGTCAAGCATCATGTATCATCAACAAGATCTCATTGAAACTTGTTCAATAAAGCTTTTATTCTGGCTGGTCCCGGCCTGCATCAGCTTGATGTGGCATGCCGAACACAATCATGATGCTCTGTTTCCTGTGATAGCTAATAACTATGTTGCCTAGAATTTGAGAAACTGCATGTATTAAAACTGCCAAAATCAATTAATCAATAGATATGACCTTTTTAGACAGCACTACGGTGAACCTTATATCTAATGCAAATAATGAGCTGACATTAGCCAATAAGATTCGTTGAAACCACTTGAAGATTCAAAGAAGTCTAAGCTAGGTTTTGTGTTTCAAGTTGAAATTCCAAAACGTATTTCGTGCAGGTTTCATTCAAACCACAGAGGGGACCTAAGAGAAGAAGAAAGATGCAGGACTCAGTAGCCATATTTCGTATCATTTGTGTTATATTCTTGTACTACATGGAAACCTTTTTTTGGCAAAAAAAAAACTACATGAAAATTTTGAAACAATAGTGGTTTTTCCTATTTGAAATAGAGCGCCACCATAGAAAATTCCTGTTGCAAAAAAAATATACCTGTCCACAATGCACAACTTCTTTTCACAGGAATTTTCTTTTTTGTACTTAACGTACAAAATAAATGACATCTTGAAATTCTTGCAAACAAAATTCTGAAACTTTGCCATTTATACTTACAGAAATTTATAGTTGTGACATGGATGGTATCAATAAATTTATGACTAAAAGTATTTTGGATCAATGTAATTTCGCTAATAATAGTTGTCGAAGTACTAAATGACAAGTTGATGCGTCCAAAGGTAATACATTCGCAGGTTCAACACATATATTTTAACGATGGAACATAACCTAAATTGAGTAGCAATGTACTACAAGAGTACCAACTAGTTGGTAATACCGACTAGCGCATTAAGAATAAGGTTGTTAGGCTTATTGTGCATTTTTCCGAATCTGGGGGTGGACATCCGGGAGTGATGCGCTTGAAGACAGATGTTGCTCCTGTAATACAGAATCCAGAAGTCTAATTGAGAAACAGATAATGAATTACATTGTCATGATGGAATTGAGAATTCCATAATAAATATTACAAACGCAAAGTAGAATTTACTGAATTGTTTTGCAAGACAAGCACGTTCCCACATGGCAATAATGAAACAGTTAGTAGATAGAATCCTTAAGAGGAAACAGTAAATTTGGATCATGGCAAGTGCTGATGGTTGCAAATGGACTTGTTTCTTCGCACAAAAAAAATGGCATTGATTTTTGTGAACCCGAAACAAGTTAGCAGTAAGATGGTGTGCGGTGATAACTTTGTATGTCACAAACAAGCAAGACTTAAAATACTAGTACCATTTGATATATATTTTCTACGGTCTAAGAATGCTATGAAGACCACAGTGAATCTAGATGCTCACCAACTCCATGCAGATTTTTCAGTGATTGTCAAATCAATTCATACTGGAAAAGCATAACATTAACATCACAACATAAATTATTTAGTTGAGCCAAGCTCAGCTGATTGGGCAAAACTGAAGCTTGCAGATATTTCAGTTAATTTTTGTATATATAATTTTCCTCTATAACAAAACAAATAGCAAGAAAGCAGAGTTAATGCAACTGCATAGATGAAAATCACTTGCCTAGATCAAGAAAGTGGAACATAAAAATCATAAACTGATAGGATCATGTATGCTCTCATTTAAAATACATAAATGTTTTTATGCTCCATCAATAAAATGAGTGGTTCTATTAGATTTATTCTCTCTACGAGTATTTGAACTATGAGTCTATGATAATGACCGAAAGTAAAATAGTTGAATAATTTTATCTGCCATTTTACACATTTCACAACAAAAGGAATGTGAGTGTAACATTTCCAAATATGGTCAGACTGATCAAATTATTCATCTGAAAGCATCCAAATCTGTTGCAGAAATGCTATCACATGAACAGGATCTAAAGTGCTGACTGTACCTCAGAAGCCTTGCTCATAAATAGTCATCATGTAAAGCATATTGCAATGATCAGTCCAAATGTAAACAGAAACAAAATCCTATGGCATAAAAAACACATGAGGCATATACAAACCTGTACGTCCAACGCCTGCACCAAGTATTACAAAGTATTTTAACATTTTTGCTTATTGATTTTGAAGAACTCATGCAATAGTCTGTGTACGTCTCCATAGTTCTGAGCACAAGTAAGTTGTGTCTTTATCCATTGAGGTAGCTTGTCAGTTGGGGAGGACAAACACCTGCTTGATGAAGTGCGCGCATAACGTGAGTCAACCAAAAGCATTGCAGCATAATCATTTATATGCCTGATTGCTCTGCCTGCAAGAGATTCATTCTAAGATCCATGAAATTATACAAAGTATATGAAGATATAAGTGTGTTAACCATTTTAGTGAAGCACTTACCAATGGATTGATTTACTGCTTTCATGCACAGATTCTCATAGTACTCTCTTCCACCTTTGTTGCACTTTCTCAATACATCATAACCAGGCTGAAGTTCACATTCATCATCATAATTGCTGCCTGAAGCATTATCATTGCCAACCGATATACTTTCTATATGCTTTATCGTCTCTATCAGCTCAACATCAGATGGACTTGGATAAGGCAATCCAACCATGACAACACAACGACCCATCCCATCACTGAAGTTTATGCCTTCAGAAATCTTACCACCGACAACAGCTAATAGAAGTGCCCCATTTTTGCCAGTGTGCTGTGAACTTAAACTACATTGTTGAATGGCCAGCTTGTATTGGCTGAGTATAGCCTCTACATCAGCACTGTTCTTTGGCTCTCTGAAAACATGCTTCTTCCTAGAAATCTTGGAAATTGTGCCTGAAGCTGTCCATGCATCGAACACATGCTTTTCATACTCATATGAAGCAAGAAAAACAACAACTCCCTCAGGCACAATTGTCACAATATTGCAAAGGAAGCGTCCAAGTTCTTCAATCTGACTCATAAGCGAATAAGATTAGTCACAAACCAAGAGATGCTATATTCTGGATGATAAGTACAATGGACAAGTAAAAAAAAATTGCTGCAGGTCAAAAATGACTTAAATAACTATGCAAAACTTATTCTTGGACTGGAGCTCAGATGGATCAAATCATACATATACATAGTTTTTATTTTTCTACAAGAAAATGCAAGGATCACTAATAACTGAAAGATATGCATTCAAAAGGGATAGAATAGTGACAATTGTTTTTCTCAAAAACGCAGGAGAACTGCGCCTCATTATATTAAGAAGAAACAAGGGGATAAGAGCCCGTTACAACACACACCAAACACACCCTTATTTTTCTGAGATTACATTCGCACCTGTGAACCGAAAAAGGATGACCAGAAAACTCTACAGAAACAAACTAATCACTTGGAGGCGGGGCAGAATAGTGAGTTAGTGACAATGGTAATGAACAAAAAGGAGCAAAGTTATGCATGTGCAGCTTGTGGATACATTTCAGCGTAAACTTATGTACTACTTAGATTGCCTCCTGTACACAAGTCAACTATAGTAATACATGCCCTAATACTGCCATTTTAAATATTTATAAATTGATATTAATTGAAAGCAACTGTTTTTACCACAACAGGGAACCTCATAATTTCACCACGTATACATGCGCGTCAGAAACAAACAGGGAGATGACTGTAGATATGAAGTATAAAGCGCAAACCATGGCGGGAGAGCTCCTTGACTTGTAGCTGAAATCAAATAGCATGCCTGAGGGTCCACGTGTAACTGATATTGGAAGAATGCTCTTGGGACTAACAATATGGTTGCATGTGAAGAATTTTATATCTCCTTGTGGTAAGCTTGGACACAAGCGCAGCCTAGTTTCTTCAATAGGCTGGAGGGTTCCGCCAGCCAGAATAACAGCATATGCATCACGTTTAACCTGTAGCATGAAAACAAACAAGATTGATATTTAACCACACATGTAAAATGAATTTGTACCAAACAACATAAATGAGGCAAAACTGAAGTACCTCTGAAAATATTTTTTCTGCTGAAAGCATCACAAATTTAAGATATCCATCTTCAGATTGTCCACTGAGCTTTTGCTTTACAACAATGATTCTTCCATCCTCATTGCAGTTCAGTAGGGCACATAGAAAATCTGCCAGTGCCTGAAAGCATGCTAGACTGCTTCGTTCATCATTTTCCTGCTGGAGATCAAACTGATCTACACCACCCTCGGTGCCAGATAATTTGTTGTTATATCCACTAACCTGAGGAAAAAAAACATCAGTAAAACTACCAAGCATACAATGATCAATCGATGGACAATGGAAGAAACATTGACCTTGTGAATTATATTGCTTTCTTTCACATACTGACAAAGTTTTACAATGTTTATGTTGTCAATGTCAAGGGAAAACAAGAATTGGTTTATAGTCATAGAACTTGTAGCGCAGGCATCATCTTGGTTGTTGGTCAAAATCCGCAGGAAAGACCGCGTTAAAACTGTCAAGGTCTGGATATATCTTCGATTTCCAGCTCCCAAAACATTGTGAAATCTATCAAGATATGCCTCAAACTGGGAAAGCACTGCCTTCAACTAGACATACAAAGAAAACCAAAGTAAGATTACGAAAACAAGAATAATAAAATAAAGTTCCTTTTTCAAACTTCAAGGTTACGAAACTTGTTGGCAGAACATTTCAGAAATGTAGCTACAAGCCCAATTTATGTCAAGCAAGCACTGCAGTCGCCATTTTTAAATGAAATAATCAAGTGATGAACTATTGAACTTTGCTTTCAAAAGAAATGTTACCAAAGAATGCGAACTGGACAAGATCATAATGAAGATATAATCTTGTGCCATATAAACCCAATAGGCAAGCCAAGATAACAGGGTATTTTCAGTTAGGACCATTTGTACACCAAATTTTTCATTATACATATTTTCTCACTTGAGGACAATGCTGAATGTCCATTATGCGTACGAAATATGGATCTACAATCGAGCAATATACTAGCTAGTGAAATGAAAAATGTACAATAGAATGGACAACTATGTTTCTTGTGGGAAATGAAAGGTGATGCTGCCAACATTTGCTAAAAAAAACGAAATGAAAAGGCTGTGTTTGTCATTCGAGAAAAAAGAAAAAAAGAAGATAAAGCTGTGTTTGCCAGACTGATATTCAAAGGTGAAAGTAGGAGGGATTGTAACCTGCGAAGACATAATCTTCGAGTTGTACATGTTACTGAGGGAATCTGCTAAGTTGTGAGCCTCATCTATGATGACAACACTGTTCTTTAGATTAACACCAAGTGATTCTCTAGCAGACTTCAGTAATAAGGATTGATATGGAAGGACTACGAGGTCAGCTGAGCGGATCAAGTCACGCGAGCCGTAGTACGGACATGTTCCAATCCTCTTTCCTATTCGTGCCAAATCCTCGATGTCTAATGCACCTTGGTTTGATACTTCACTCCTGAACTCTTTCTGCAAACTTCTATTCCTTAACATTGGGCAACCGCAAGAGGTCTTTGCTTGGGACACCTTTCTTTTTTCACCCTCAACCTGAATATTTATCACCAATGAATGGACCAGTGGTAATGAAACAGATGGAGAATGGTAGCATATTGTTGTGCTGAAACGATAAGGAAGCATAAATATGATAACCAAATATCTAAAAATGAAACCACAAATAAAAAAACATCTAAAAATGATGAGCAATGTACTTTGATCTATTCGTAATGCTAATTTTGGCACGAACTATCATAATTTCTGGTTAAAATGACTTCTTGAGGTCACGAAACAATACTAGTTATAATACTAGCGACCTTAGTATATAGCAAGATGTAAACAAGCAACTAAATGTGGTAACATAAGTTGTAACAACTCCCAGCTAAGCATTCCAAACGAATTACAACCAAAGGAGAACCAATGGAGATTAGCAGACCTTAATTTTGCTGTTTTTCTTGTTCTTTTGCAATTCCAAGCACCTCTCATTAATCCGGTTGACACTGCGCAGCTTCAGAACATCTGCAGGAACAATGCCGTATCAATCCATCTCTGATACTGATAGAGGTAGTCATAAAAGTAACAGCAGCATGTTTAACAGATCCCCTCACCCTTATTGATGCACAAGTTCTTCCTGGACCCCAAGCACACTGTCTTGAGCTGACCAGCGAACTGTGTCTTCTTGAGCTCCCCAACAAACTGCGAGAGCTGCGAGTGCGTGCGGCTGGTGAAGTAAACCTTGGGCGTCACCTCCTCTTCCTCCTCCGCATCCTCATCCTCGCCCTCACTGCTACTGCTACTGCCACAATGCGTCCTCTTCCCCACCCCTCTCCTCGCGCCATCCTCGCCCTCGCTCTCATATTCCTCCAGCAAGAACTCCGCCTCGCCGCCGTCGCCGCATTCCTCCCCATCCCCCCCCAATCCCGCCCAATTCCCCCGACCCTGCCGTTTTCTTCGCGGCAGGAGGCTTCTTCTTCTTCCTTCTCTCTTTCTCCGGCAACAGCGGCAGAGGCGTAAAATCGCGCATCCAATCGGGCTCGTCGTCCTCTCCACGGCCATCGCCCCC
>LAPY01000460.1:110992-123761 GCA_000970635.1 Eragrostis tef | reverse complement strand
ATGAATAGACCAAGTGGGACCCGCATGTCATGTTACAACATCTAATGCTGGAGATTAAGCCCAAGAGCACTAGAAAGGCAGCAACCCTTACAAGAAATTATAATTTATGATAAATGGGAATTTTAATTAAATACTTTTTTATATCATACATGTCAAGTGAAATGCACATGTTAGATTTTAAACACAATATAAAAAAAATTATGCTCAAGATTCACGATAATTTTTTACACCATGGCCCACATGTCATCATTGGTTTCACACAACATTTTAAGATGGGACCCACATTTTAGTTTTTTCAAAAGATATAAGAAAATGTAATTTATGATTTTGAAAAAATAAAATTTGTGCTAAAAATTGAACCCAAATTATTGATGCATTCATGTTGGAGTAGTTTGCAGTAGGGATTTTATTGTGCTGAGAATGCATTTAAAATTTCGTTAGAAAACATTTTCGTTTGAGGCAGAAAATAGGAGAGAAAAGAGAAATAGAAAAGGAGAAAAAATCCAGATCATGGGCTGAATCTTACTCCCTGGCCCATTCCTTCTCTTTTCTTTTTCTTTACTTCTTTTCTTTCCTCACCGGGCTCGCCTCCTTCTCAATCTTCCCGCGCGGCCAACTTTCTCCTCCCTCTCATGGCCCATGCCCGCACCAGCCCAACTCGGCCCATCAGCGAAGGATGAGCAGGCCAGTGCCTGTCACACCACAAAATTTCAAACTTTGAAATGCGACTCAAATTTCACTAAATATTAAAGCTTTTTAAAATAGATTAAAATTTAATTAGATTTATTCAGGCTCATAACATTTATTTTAGGCAAGAGAGCTTTTTTATAAATTAAATTAATTAATTTAGGCTATATATATTTTGTTGTTGCATTCATGTTGATAGTTTGCATTACGATTTTATTTGTGTGCGAAAGGTATTTAAAAATTTGTTTAGAAATCGTTTTCTCTTTGTCCAGGAAATAGAATTATAAACAGAAAAGAAAAAACGAATTCCCACCTTGGGCCGATCTTCTCTGCCCATTTTGGTTTCCTTTTTCCTTTCTCTTTTTCTTCCGTCTTGGGCCGAATCTTCCCCCTTCCCGCTTCGGCCCAGCCGACCCGCGCCTGCATCGCCCAACCCTAGCGCCGCGCGCCACCGCCCGTACGCCGCCGCAGCTGCTTCCCCTTCCACGACGTGCGTGCCCCGGGCCCACCCTAGAGCGTTGGGCCCTATAAAAACGGAACCCCACCCTCCTGCGCCTCCTTTTGCCTCATCGCACCGCCACCTCTCTTCTCTGCGTCGCGACGCCGCCGCTGTCGCCATTGGCGCCGCCGTCCCGAGCTCGAGGATGTCGAGGACCGCCATGCCACGCTGCCCCTTCGACGCCAGATCCCGACGAGTGCAGGTTCCCAGAAGCCGCCACGCGACGTCGCCGAACCCTCGCCGCCGAATCTCGCCGTCGACCGCCCTTCTTCTACCACCTAACGACCCGTTCGACCTCACGGTGAGACTCCCGTCACTTTCCCATCGCAATCCGTGAATCGTAGCTCTGTTTTGGCCGAGCTTCGGTGATGCTCCGGCCATCCTCCAACGAGCCGCCGCCCTTCCCCGGCCATCTGGTCCACCATGTTCCCATGGACCGCGACACTGCTTCGGTCTACAAGACCCTCAGACCCGGTTCACCCAATTTCTTGTTTATCAAAATTCATTTAATCCTTTTCTGCATCAGCCTTGCGTCACCCTCGCGCAGTAATCAGTTTTTCCCGTAGAAGAATAAATCCAAAAAATGATAGTTTTGTAATTTAGACCCTCTCACTTCAAATGCTCATATCTTTTTGCTCGTAAATCCGTTTTCAGCTATTCTTGCACTCACGCGATTGTAGAGATAAGTACTTTCTGTTGGTACAGTTTTATAGTATTTTGATATCTATTGATCTAATGTTTCTTATTTTTTTTGTGTATGTGTGCTTTTCTGGTGTGCTGTTATATAAAGCACGCAAATCGAGAACAATCAAGAGCGCGATCAGGATCTTGAGGACTCTGAGCAGCAACAGTGGTGAAAGAAAAGTGCCCTTGACGCATTTTGATCTTATGTCTTTCTCCCTCTTGTTTAGTTATGCATTGCGTATAATTTTGAATCCTAGTGTCATTTTCATGTTCCTTATTTTTCCTTGTCGCATGTTTGGGTAGTGTCTATGTTATGGGTAGATTCATGCTTAGCCTTGCTGTATTGGGATGGGAATTCTTAATTTGACTAATGATCTATGCAACATAAGTGGGTTGGTAATGGTTAGCGACATTGTGGTTAGGCATCTAGGCAGAACGGTGGGTTTGGTATGGTGCTGGCGTGCACGAGACTATGGTAGGTGCTAGTTTTCTGCTTAGATTCTAAGCACCAGTTTATGTAGCATGTAACCCGGCATATAAGCGCCATCACAAGATTGCGATGGGAGCAGCTTGGCCAATTAATTAGATGTCTCCTTACCTTGTGTGCACCATTCGGTGGTTTAGTGGCGCCAATGGGGTCTTCTGCAGCGGAGGTAAATTAAATGGACTCCAATATGCTCTTTGTAAAGGCCTTGCAGTGATCTTCTTGCCGTACACCATAGGAAGTGTGCAGTGGCATAATGGAGGTTTTTAGTCACCGACGGGTGACGAAATCACGACTTGTGTGTAAAGTGGTGCAACCTCTGTAGAGTGTAAAACTGTCTTGACAGCCTGCTCACGTCACGAGCAAGCCTGGACTTATTCATTATTAGTTGGATGGTTTGGTTGGTTTGGCAGTCGGATGGTGGGAACCCGAGTAGTTGGTAGCCAAGTGGTGGGAACCTGATGAGCTTGTTGCATGTTGGTCTTGGAGGGTTTGTCATCACGCTTAGTAATATAGGTGTTTTATGTCATAGTTGTAGGTGCTTTATGCTATTAAACCTATGTTAGCCTTTCTTTCATATAAGCATGCATGTCATATTTTTTCTACACTTGCCGAGTACGGCATGTACTCACGCTTGCTTTTCCCTCATATTTGTCAAATGCTGCTCAAAGAGTGAAGATGGACTATTTTGACAACAACGGTGAAGACTAAGCTTGTGGAGCCTCCGGTCGACTGCCTGTGGTGTTATGGAGACTTCTGCTAGCGTTTGTATTCTTATAGTCCTTTAAGACAATTATTCTCAATTTGATTCGTTGCTAAATTTGAAAGTTGTATATATTTCACATACGAAGTCTAAATGACTTCTTATTTTCTCTACGCATTAATAAAAATATTACATACCCGTTTGTAGAATATATAGAATTTTTTTATATGATATAACTGTGTGGTATCCCCAAATAACTGATGGCCATTTTTTATCAAAATTTTGTTATTTTTTAAAATATGGAAAGAAAATGTTTCTGGACATAAATTTTTATGGATATGGACAACTAAATCACATCTACACAAGAGAATTATGTTATAACTTTTTGAAGCTTTTTATAAGGAGATTATTCACTTATAGTTGAACTTGGGTGATAGTTTCATGAGATGTGTCTAGAGTTGTCCACTTTAAACACACTTTGGTGATATTCTTTTATAAAACATTAACGAAAAATCCAATGGGTTTGGGTTGACATGGAGCAACCACACACCAAAAATCGTCTCAAAATTCGTTATATTTCGCAAGATAAAATTTGATAAAACAAATGGAAAAACCACTATTTATTTGCCTTTTTTGTTTCTCTTGATGTAAGATTGTATTTCACCTGAAAATTTGTGGTCACATGTGACAGAACAACAAGTGCCTATAGTAATTTTTGTAAGATTTTCACAAACTATCCATCCTTGTGCACATGAAAAAGTTTTTGTAACATAAATCAAGTTTTTACGATATCCATGTGGTTTTCAAAAAATCCCAAAACATTATATGTGATGCTAACATAAATGACACAATTTGAGGCAAGGATCTGCAGCGGGGCTTCGTGGAGCGGTGGGATCTGCGGTGAGGAGGCGGCATGACGGGACCCGAAGGCGACGAGGGCGTGGATCCAAGTCAGGCAGCGGCGTGGTTTCCTCCACTACGGCGCGCGATGGTTCCAGGCTGGGGCGCGGAGGCTCCCTCACGGCACATGGCAGCTCGGCGATGGGGGTGCAGTGCCGGCAGCGTGGTGAGCGTGGTCCTGGACGTTCGCGAGAGCCAAGCACCATCGACGAGTTCAACTACTGATTCAGGTACGAGTTGTCCCGGTTGTAATGCATGAGAGCGATGGATTTGAGTTGGGTTTTCGACGCTTCTAAATTCCATGTTCTTGCACTTCGGATCACTAAAGTAGTAGCTCTATTCTCGTACAAATTATAGCACCTGCCACTGATTTGTTTCAAAGTGCTATTTTATTCAGGAGTGAGATTTCTAGCTCTGCTCAGTTCAGTGTTTCAGTTCACCAAGAAATAACCAACATGTGTTGCTTTTTTGTAGGCTTGATAGGCTTCTTGTCTAGAGTTCATCGCAAGAGGCAGCTTGGAGAAGCATCTCTTCAAAAGACTTGTGCGACACATGGAAATTTAATTAACTTGTATTCGACCTCCAATTGAATATGTCTACTCTAATTAATCTACGAGTAAAGCGCATGGCCGGTCCCTAAACTTGTCTCGCTGTATCACTTGGGTCCCTATACTTTTGAAATGCAGACTAATGATACCTAAATTTATCCTGTTGTGTCACTTGGGTCTATGTACTTTCGAAAGGAGACTAATGGTGCCTAAACTTGTCCCACTAATGTCATTTTGGTCCCTAAACTTACTCTAAGCGCTGACCTGGCAAACCAACGGAGATCCGACAAGAAAATGCAGGACCTTTGTCCAAACCTTTGCCTCCTCCTTCATTTCAGCTAATTACAATATCATCAATTTTATCATCAATTTTCGCTATTATTGCGTCAAAGTCCCTCTTTTGGCTATCCCCAACATCAACAAACACATGTCTAGCCCGTTTGGAGTTGCACGGTTGACCCGTCGTGCCCGCTACACGGAGCACGCTCGGCAAGATGCTGGTTGTGAGCTTCTAGAACAGACTCTCCAAGCTAATCTAATTTAAAGTGTGAGTTTACTTTGTCAAGTCATGCTTTTATTTAGTGAAAGACTTATGATATTGGCATGTCAATGTCCGTAGAGGTTCAAAACCTGATTGGACCAAGGTGACACAACGGTAGAGGTTCAAGACTTGATTGGACAAAAATGACACAGTGGGACAAGTTTAGGGACCATTAGACTGCATTTCGAAAGTACATGGACCAAAGTGACACTATATGACAAGTTTAGAGACCGTTTGTCTGCATTTTGAAAGTACGGGGACCTAAGTGACATAGCGAGACAAGTTTAGGGACCGGCCATGCACTTCACTCTTAATCTACTCTGTTCTCTCTGTTTTTTTGCTCTGTTCAGCTCCATATGACTCTGCTATAATGTTATGTTGCCGGACATAATTGTCTGGTCATTTACTGATTCAGTCATCACAAAGGGTGTTTGATACAATTTTTATTCTATTAGCATGTAGTACTGAAAATTGCTGATGTTTTTATTGCTGTGTATTTGTCTGTTACAAAAGTGGATGCCTTGTGTCAGTTTAGGACATCTGAAGAATCTGCTGGTTCACTAGTAAGATTGAACTTGTGTATTTCTCTGTTACAAAAGTAGCTGCTGCTCATCAGATGTGGTTAAATATGTAGGCTTCTTTTGATAACTGTTTTCAACTCTCTAAAGATCCCTCTTTCATTTTCTTTTACTACCGAAAATCAGTTTCCAGTAATTGGACAGAGGGTATCAAATTGATTCTGACACTTTGCCTAATACCATCTTAAGCTGCTTTTGCTGCCACTATCAGTCAGTCGTCAGATATGATTTATATACATATATATCTTTCTGGCTCTTTGCTGCTATTATGACATACTGCACCATCTTGGTGCACAAAGAAGGATCCATTTAGCTTTCACATAGGGCCCTTTCAAACTGTTCTGGAATGCTGCTTTACTCTGAAGACTTCAGTCTTCTATATTCGGTTTGAGTTTATGAATGCTTCTTATGGTTTGGGTATGATTGCTTCAAATGGAGTTACCTGCTAGCAGAATGCTCGTTTGGATCTGAAGATTAATCATAGGCAATGCTTCATGCTCAGAAGCAGACCAATTTGTTCATTTGGGTTCTTCTTTTATATTATTATTTAAATCAACTTTTATTGTTTTCATCCTTATTCAATAATTTGTTTATAATCTCACTCGATCTTAGCAACACTTTTAAGAAAGTATTTTTTCGTTATTATCCCATTTCTTACTCCTAATCCCTCGAACTTCATAGTAACTTAAACATCACCCATAGTTTATATAGCTCTACACTATATGAAAATGCTTGAAAGCATAGTGTTATGCGACATGTACTGCCGATAATATATTTCGTTGTGATATAGGATAAGTTTTCATACAGCCGACTTGGTTTGAATTTTGGACTCCTTATATGCTTACATAAAATACTTAATGGAATGCCGAATTGCAAATGTTTTGCTTCTGTAAAATCAAATGCACCGACTTTTACTCAACGAAAGCCTTTTTGTGTTTCAAGTTTTTTGCATGTGGTGAAGAAAAAGTCTGCCCTCACCATTTTACAAGAGCCTCACCTTTTACAAGATAATATCATATGTATCAATAAACTAGGAGGAATAGGTTGCGGTGCTTGATTGTCCTGGACGCAGCAAAGTGCAAGTTATTAGCTAGTATACTAGAATTTTCGTGTGGCAGTTGTGTTAATTGTATTATGGCCTATTGTGTGACCCTCATTTTTAATCCAGCCGAGATTTGATTTTGAAAAGACATTCATAAATAGCAGTATTGTGATTACCTGTCAGTTCACATATAACAACGGCATACAGAGCATTATTTGTACATGATTTGAGTGACATCAACGGCATACAGAGCATTATCTACAAGTACATGATTTGAGTGACATCAGATAGCATTAGGATGTTCACCTAGAGTTTACAAAATATTACAGATTTATTGACAATTCTACTTCTTTTACAAAGGAGCTGTGATAAATCTGACCAAAATAAGAAAGTTCCTGATAAAAAGTTAGAGTTGCAAAAGAAGTCCCAACACTTATATCGATAGTAGAGTAGTCCTTGGAAATAACCTGTACAAATAAAAGGAGGACAAAAAATCAATAGTAAATAAATAGGTATACGTTCATAAAGTAGCAAAAAGCAGAGAACGCACATGGTCTATTTTACCTTTTTTTGCTTCTTGGCCATTGGCAGATCTTGGTTGTCAGGAGATGATCTTCTAGTCACTGAGATATTTTGTTTGGTGTCATCGTTGCATGAAACCACAGAAATCATAGATAGATTATTTGAGAATCACAATTACAGAAGCTGTTGTTGTAAGTATGAAATTGTGATACTTACTCTGAAGTTTCAATATCCATTGGATCCAATTGGGTGTCATCTAGAATGCAACTCTTCGGCAAATCCTGCAGTATACATTGTATGTTACAAAAGTCATTTAATTTTGCATATGTTGAATATATGAAATTACCTCTTTTGGAATTTCATTTGACCTGATTGGGAACAATGGTTTACGATTTGCCTTCACAGCTGATCCAATTTTCGTCTGGTTTATGGATGGATGGTGGATCTCCATGCTGATGTTTAGTCCACATTACTTCAACGGAAGGAACTGGATTTTGGATGCTTCTCTTTGTAGACAACCTTACGATGAAAGTAAACTTTTGTCCAACCAGATTTTGTACCTCTCGTAGTATTTCAAATCTGTCATATTTTTTTTCTCTAGGACATGAACAGGTTTTCCAATGAGTTACTGGACTCTTTGGTCAAAGCTCAAAGATGACAAATTCAAGTTCATATATACCAGAGAGAGAGAGAGAGAGAGATTTACATGTTATCAAACGAAGTACTTTTGCAGCCATCTTTGGTACAGTTGAAGGAAGCTTTGTTGATTAGAAATCTTGATAGGTATGTTTTGCACACTGGATAATACCAACTTTATCCTTCGCATAGTTTTGTAATAGTGACTGTACACTCAAATATTTGGCATAGAAAATTATATATTATATCTGAATTAAAATGTGGAAACACATTTAGAATAATGCAGATATTCTCTTACAAGATTCACGAAGGGGTCTAGATCCTTGAGTTCAGCAAGACTCTTGTGCATGGTCTCATAAGTACCTTCTTCATCCTTTATTTCGATCTTTTCAACAGATTGAATTTGTCCGTCTGGTAAGCTGAATACATTATTAGGATTGGTTAGTTTCCATTTAAATATAAAGCAAGTAGCTTTATATATGACATAACATATCACATCTGAGCTTAGATAAGTAGCATACCTGTTGTAGAATTTTTGAATTTTTGGAATGTTTCCATTGTTGACTTACCAACGACATGCAGTTGTTCCACTTAAAAATGGTCACATTCCTCCGTATCCTTTATAGAGGGTTCCAACACAGATTGCGGAAACTAATTAAGTCTGGCCAACCTTATGAACAGATTCACCATTGAACTCTAACACTAATTCCCCACAGTGAAAGCTCAAGGATCTGCTCACTGTAGTTTGATAATTTGATATTCTTCAATAAAATATTCTTATTATTTCAGGAATAAAACAAGCATGGTATGCTACTTTAGTGTGAATAAACAATGAGCACCAGATTTAAAAAGAGGGAACACTTGAGTATATTTACCTTTTCATCAACTACGACCAGGTCAAGATGTTTTAGAACTTCTTCATCTTTTGACCCATAGCATTCCCACATCCTTGAGATTCTTACACATATTACCCAAGTAAATCCAGGAGGTTTAATCTCAGATAACAATTTGACACTCATCTGCAAAACAATAATTATAAGTAATTAAAAATTTCATGGTAAACTATATTTTTTGTTTTGTCACCACAAATTCCATCTTCATTTTCTATCAATATTTTGAGGCCTTTCTTTCTTTTAACGCAAGATACTGCTACATATAGTTGACCATGGGTAAATATAGGTTTTTTCAAATATACACCAATATTACTTAGAGTCTGTCCTTGGCTTTTATTTGTAGTCATTGCTCGCCTACTAATTAAGTTATTCTTGGTATATATACTTTATCACCAGTATTTGAACCAGTTATGATAGTCGCCTCATAATTGTTTAGTAAGTCTTAATACACAACGTCTACATTTACTGAAATTTTGGACCATTAGTATAAATGAGTAAATCATGTGGTATATTTATCCATGTTGGCTCTTCTTTGTTTTCACGTTTTGTTGCTGGTTAGGCCATTTCCAACATTTAATATCCAGTTGCTAAAATTTTGTAATTCAATATGATCATTTGGATCTGTGCAATTATTTTCAAGTCTCATATTTTCTGTTTATATGTGGACATGGTTCCATAAATAAGACTTTATAATTGCAGCATCAATTATTTGTGATTTTGATCCATTTTCAATAACTGGTAGGATCTGTCGAAGATCTCCTTCTAATACAACCACTTTACCGCCAAATGGATATTCTTTTGCGTTTGGGTCTATCTGACTTTGAATATCGTTAATTGATCCATCAATTGCTTCAAAACATTGTCTATCTTTCATTATTGCTTCATCCCATGTAATTAGTGATGTTTGTATAAGTATCTCTGCAAGTATTGTTCCTCGTTTACAAACTATTGTAATTTTTGTAAGATCTTTACAAACTATTCATCCATGTGCACATGAAAAAGTTTTTGCAACATA
The DNA here is from genome assembly GCA_000970635.1 of Eragrostis tef. Classification (NCBI taxonomy): domain Eukaryota; kingdom Viridiplantae; phylum Streptophyta; class Magnoliopsida; order Poales; family Poaceae; genus Eragrostis; species Eragrostis tef. Next base: position 114,029 of record LAPY01000460.1, on the reverse strand, counting down.
AATCAACTTTCCACGATATCCATGTTACAATGTTTTCAAAAAATCCCAAAACATTATATGTGATGCTAACATAAATGATACAAATTTGCGGCAAGGATCTGCAGCGGGGCTTTGCGGAGCGGCGGGATCTGCGGCGAGGAGTGGCGGCGCTTCTGAATTCCATGTTCTTGCACTTCGGATCACTGAAGTAGTAGCTCTGTTCTCGTACAAATTATAGCACCTGCCACTGTTTTGTTTCAAAGTGCTATGTTATTCAGGAGTGAGATTTCTAGCTCTACTCAGCTCAGTGTTGCAGTTCACCAAGAAATAACCATGTTGCTTTTTTGTAGGCCAGATAGGCTTCTTGTCTAGAGTTCATCGCAAGAGGCAGCTTCGAGAAGCATCTCTTTAAAAGACTTGTGCGACACATGGTAACTTGTATTCGACCTCCAAATGACTATGCCTACTCTAATTAACCTACTCTGTTCTCTCTGTTTTTTTTTTTTTGCTCTGTTCAGCTCCATATGACTGCTATAATGTTATGTTGCCGGACATAATTGTCTGGTCATTTACTGATTCAGTCATGACAGATACAATTTTAATTCTATTAGCATGTAGTACTGAAAATTGCTGATGTTTTTATTGCTGTGTATTTGTCTGTTACAAAAGTGGATGCCTTTGTATCAGTTTAGGACATCTGAAGAATCTAATGTTAGTTTAGTAGTAAGATTGAACTTGCGAAACAACCACTAGCAATTTGTACCAATCTTGCATTCCTTTAAACTTCCTGAAACGTGTTGATAAATTTTTACCAATCTTGCATTCCTTTCAATTCCGTAACCTTCTGAGTTCTGAACTGAAACTCTGCAATTACACACGGCTGATTTTTTAGAGAGTTGCAATCAAAATAGAGGCATATTGCTGTCTCAGACTATCAGATGTAGTCCTTTGTATCACCATTAATCAAACATTGCTTGAAACGTCTTGTTAATTGATTTGTTCCTGACTGAACTTCATTGCTCACGTTTCAGAATGTTTCTGAATTCTATACCCTTACAAACTCTTTTGTGAAACTGAAACTCTTAACTTGTTCTCAAATTTAACAACCCGAAACTCTGATTGTGTACTGACGCTTACATTCTTGCCATTCAGCTCGTGCTCCGAACACCCCGGTGGACTGGGCGGATGATCATCGCCAAGGGCAAAGCCCACGGGTTGGCGTACCTGCACGACGACATGAGCATCATCCATGGCAACCTGACGGCCAGCAAAGTGCTCCTGGACGAGCAGAACGACCCCAAGATGTGCGTGCGCACGGCGCGGCGGCGAGATGCAGTGGTGCGGCAGCCCGGTAGCAGCGCGGATAGAATTTTTTTCTCCTGTACCTTGCCATTTTTGAATGTGTGGTATGAACGTGATGCAGTGATAAGTTCAGTGAAACTTCATATAACAGAGAGTGATTATAGTATGAACGTATGGGGATATATATTTGAATGCTCTGTATGAACTAACACAACATTATACACCGTAGAGAGAAATATAAAAGCAGGAAGTATTTAAAGATATCAAATTTATTACAATTGTGTTCACAAGATATGTGCGCATATTTTACGCCTGTAGCAAGTGGGATCGAGAAACAAGAGAGTAGCAGTACACAAGAAAGATATAACTGAAATAGGAGTTCAGGGACTAAGCTGATCGATGACGTGCAGTTTTTCCTTTAACTGAATAGTTTTGCTCTCAATGAAACACAATATTATCAGGGTTTCTTTAACTGAAAGACTTTGGTCTTGACATCATCATAGGACAAACAGTTTCCCAATGAAATGAATCTGGAGAGGGCTCAGAGCCTAGGCAGGGCTGGACTGTTTGCGGCCAGCACGAAATTATAGGTATGGCGAAGATTAACTACTTACCAAAAAAAAACATATTTGGTCAATAAAAAGAGCCACTGCATCACTTGCAAATGTTTTTTTTAAAACAAGTAACCAAAAGTACCCTGAAAAATTATTCACCCTCACCCGTTCAAACATGATAACTATGTAGCAAACATTGACAATAACTATGTAGCAATTCTCAAAAGATACACTACAATGAAGGTCTCTCATTGTAGCACAAAATCAAATCATCTAATCGGCGTCCTGTTGCAGAAATCTATCAATGCAGGAAGGAGTAATTTGTTTTTTTTTGAAATTCAGCAAGGAATAATTCACTTGACCTCAGCACAACTAGAACTAGAACATGTCCGTGTACATCATTGGTCCTGTGTACTTCTAGCTACGGGCTGACCGACGGGACGATAGTTTTTTGCCAGACCGACGGGACGATAGCTACGGGCTATGCAACGACGTAAACGAAACGGGTTGATGGGCCTCTCCTTGCCCATCGCTAAAAGCAAATCCATTTCTAAAGCCTGGAGGGCCCATACTCCTTCGGCTGTGCCTGTTCAACCTTCTTCTTCCTTTCCTAGCACGAACAGAACACAACGGAGATCCATGCATGGCGGATTAACGTGTGTCTAGCGCTAGAGCTTCAGCGGGGTAATGGCCTCTGCACCGGAGGTAGGTCAACCCAACGCCGGGCATTGATTCCAGTGAGTGTACAGTACAGACAGGGCACCCAGCAATACGTACGTATATCTACCATCTTCCGCATACGTACCCAAGCGTCGACAGCGTGTGGACAATAATAACGCCACGTGGACGTGCCTGGGGACCTGTCGTTGTCTAGTTTCCCTAGGCAAGCGGTTGCCTCCACCCGCGCAGGCCGATCGACGCGCCCCCTGGCCCTTGGCGATGGATATAAAACCCCCTGCTCCGTCGCTGTCCATTCCTCGGCCCAGCCGCTCTCACTTTCTCCTCGTCGTAACCCTAACCCTCCATTCCCCACCACAGTCGCCCACGCCGCCGGCGAGCCATCTCTGCCGCCGCTCTCCAGGCTTAGAAGATCCACTCCTACTTGCATTCCCCACCACCGTCGTTAGCCTATTTGCTTTCCCCAACACCGCTACTCGCCGCCGGCGACCCACCGCCCCCACCATTTCTGCTGTAGCCATGTC
>LAPY01000460.1:48751-64109 GCA_000970635.1 Eragrostis tef | reverse complement strand
CCGGTCGTCGCCGCGCAGGCCCCCGCTCCGGCGCCAACCAGCGACGGTGAGTCATCATCTTCACACCGAACAAAGGCACAAAGCCTCAAAAACATCTTGTCGATCTGCCTTGTTCTGAAATCAGATTTCTGATCTGTTTCTTGATTGCATTTTGCAGGAACGTCCGTTGACCAGTGCATCGCGTGCACGCTGATGATCGTGGCGCTGGTGCTCACCTACCTCATCCACCCGCTCGACGCCTCCTCCCCGTACAAGATCTTCTGAGGAAAACTCTTCCTGTTCTCCATTCTTTTGATAGGCTAGTGGATTCATCGATTATTTGAGGCAATGGAGGCGTGAGATTCGATCTGCATTCATTTTGTGGCTTGAATTCTATTGGATTTCGCATGTGTATATCTTTGTTACCTTCATGTATGTACATGTTTCGTTCTCTTGTCGGAATTCAGATGCATTATAGATCAGAGTGGAGATTGTTGGTGCTTGTCTGCGAGAAGATTTTTGTTGTTCTGTGATGTTTGTATATTTACATAGGCCGAGCTGGTAGTGGTATCTGAGATGGCCGCGGGCTTCTTTGGCATCAATTTCAGAATCTGCGTTGAGAAAAAAAAAGTATTTTGTGAGTCCAAAGACAATTGCAACCTCTTCAACCTTATCACCATTTATGAAACCACTCATGGTAACAAAAAGATCTAGTGCAACGGTAGCTATTTCCAAGAAAATGTTTACTCTCCTGCAAGAAACAAAATGCAAAGTATATTATTAGTCACTACCAGAATTCAAAATATCTTTGGCGGTGCATAATTTTAGTGAGAGTCAAACGATGACCGCCAAGAAAACATTATTTTCGTGTGTGTTTCCTCAAACTGTCACGAAAATAACGTGCTTTCTTGGCAGTTTTATGAACCAAAAAAAAAAGAAGCTATTTTCTTGGCAATCAATGTCAAAGAATGACATCAATGAATACTGACAGAATTTAAGTTACATGCTATTTTCTTGGCAGTCATCGTCATTGCAGCCCACAAGAAAATTCTGGACTGTGGTAGTGAGTGCTATATACTAGTACTCAAATAATGACAGCATTTAAGTTACATGCAAAAAATAAAACCCGTTGCAACTAACAGAAACGCAAAGGCACAAATACACAACTGCGTCCAATTCTAATTTTTTTTAGGCAAACAGCAGGGGAGTCCCCTACTCAGTACAAGTCTGATTATTGCAACAAAGTAGTTACTCTCTGTCCAACAAACAAAAACAAATGCAATGGCAAGAAGCCAAAGTGCAAATGTACTTAATTTTAATAGTTCAATGCGAAAACACATTACATGAGCTTCATATGGAAAAATAAATTACTGCAATAATTTACAAATGTGGAGAGGAGGAATTACACTGAAGTAGTCACCGCAGCCTTATTTATTACATCTTCAACTCAGTGCAGAATCCAACTTTTGGAAGAAGCTAGTGAAATACAACTTCTAGTACAATCTTAGCTTTTGCCATCTCTAATAACCTAAATAATTTTGATTAACCTAATCAGTCAATTTAGAAACCAAATTATATTTCAACTCACTAAATAAAATAAATATTGGTTAAATAGGTTAGGTTTCAGTTTTGTGTTTGGGTTTCTGATTTTTTTCGCACAACCGTAATTTCTGTTGAGAAGATCAGAAGTAAGTTGCGCCAAACAGAACATAATTAGATAAGAGTATCGTAATAACGAAATTTGGCGAACACACATATGCGACGAACGTAGGAATGGCATGTCTCCTTGGGGAATAACAAATTAAGAACAATATATGCATATGTTTTAAGTCCATAGAAAATGTACAAATTTTTAGATTACACATCGAAAACGGTGATAAATAGATAATACGGCGAGTCTTGTAAATTTTACACATTGACAACTGTAAATTTTTAGAACATTTTTTTATCAATAGTGCTCTTGTACATGTGGTTTAATAGTGTATTAGGTGAAAATGTTCCAAAAAAACAGGCTAAAAATCCTTTAAACTGGCGAATTTGGTCACCAGAGTACAGGATGGCTGAGGGCATTTCCAAATTCCTAGCACTTTCAAAAGATGTTGTCTATGTCCTTTAGTATTCAGACTACTCTGAAATTTGCTGCCTCCATATTTTTTTCCTGTTGTTAGAACGAGGTGCTTAGTGCAAATTAGTAGTAAGCATATGGTCCCACTGACAATGAAAAACAGTTGTGGTAGTAAATAAAAAAAAGATACTCCCTCCGTTTCAATATGTAAACATTTCTACATTTGTACTATAGATTCATAGCATCTATTGTGCACCTAGACAAAGGTGTTGTCCAAATACATCTGCTATGTATCTGGACATCCGAAAACATAACCATGAATGCTTACATTTTGATACTTCTCTCTCTCAAACAAACAAACCAACGCTAACAACAAGATTAAAAAGAGTAACAGTATTGACTCAAAGAGCAGTGCATGAACATTATTGCCACGCCAGCATTTCAAGGAAATAAGTTATATATATGGCCGGGAAATTGCACGTCCTACAGTGAAGTCATGAGATCAGATAGCCCAAAGCGTATATGATACTACCACCAACACTGTAGTCACATGCATATCAAGTCTGATTAAACCAAGATTAAGGAGTGAATAAGTCCAATTCTAATGGCAATCCAGCATCTATTAACGGGATTACAAAACTGAGCCTTCCTCTCTTAGTTTTTGCAAAGAAACTGAGCGAATCTATGAAATAGAAATTGGAAATGCAAACCTACTGATCGAGTCTAAAAGACGCAGAGGCAGTTTTCCCGCGATCGACTACTGGGCCTCCTGATCGGCGGAATCCTGCAAGAACTCGTTCACAGCCTGCCATTCCTCATCAAGGCCCACCAGCTCAGGAGGGAAGTCGATCGACAGGGAAGTCTACCTCTGCCAGCTCCCAGACGTCGGCCAGGATATCCATGTCGCCGTCGAGCAGGTTGGCGTCGACGGGCACGGAGGACGGAGGTGGAAGACGAGGCACTGCCCACGGTAGAGGACCCCTGGCCCTGGTTGCTGGCATCGCCAGGAGTGATGACAGGCTGCCTGAAGTCGCTGGCAGCCGCCGCGTCATGTTCCCTTATTGCGGTGTCCAAGCTTCCACCAACAACCGGAGCTTGCTTCACATGGATCACTAGCATGCTCTTCCGAACGCGCCGGGGGTGACCACCGACCGCCTCATCGCTTTCGTCGGACGACGAGTCCGTGGCGTCGTTGTCCTCCCAGGTGATACGCACGGTTCTGACCGCCGGGGCAGGCAGCATCGGCACCTCGGTCTTCTTCCCTGGACACGGTGACCGTGCTGGCGCCTCAGTCAGGGTCCCTTCGACGTGCTCTCCAGGATTCATCCTCGTGGGGTCTTCTTCCTGCACGTTTCCCAATTGCATCGTTAGTTCATCACGCTCGCGTCGAAAGGCATCCAGATGCAATGAGTTTTTTTTTTTTTTTGAGAGAGACAATTGAAATAACCACCTAGCTTTTTTTTTAATCAGAATTATACTAGGTGGTACAGACGACATCAGGATACAACGAATGTGAGCAATTTCAACTTGATACAAAGAAATATGTGAGCAATTTCAACTTGATCAACAAATTTCATCCACCTAATGGGCTCGAGGCCAGGCCTAAAGACTTTCCCATCCAACCAACACCTCAGCAAGGACATGACAAGATTTAGATACCAAACCGCAGCCTACATTTCATAAAGAAGAATTTAAAACTCGGCCGGTGGGGGAAAGACCGCCCCCACTGTATTGTTGTATAGGCCTTAACTGTGCTTTTGTCAGTTTGCTAAAGAAGAATTTAAACCCTACATTGCCATAAAAGATCCAAAACCTTGGATGTAGAGGAATAATCCACTTCTTTGCCAATATGTCAGTACGGAAGGCGACAAAAACAAGCTCTACCAGTAGCTAGCTTAGAAATATTTGCAGCCATTTAGATCCATCCCTACTTCCAATCCTTGGCCCTATGAAGCTACCTCATGGGTCTTTGCAGCCAACACATCTATCGTCCCAGCCATTGCCCATATCCGCCACATACGGCCAACAGAAGCACGATGCATGTATCACCCACCTAAAACATCGATCGTCGTCCTCTGACCCCTCCACTATAACTTTGTTACAATGTTTCTCCCTACCCCAACTTTGACCACCACTCATGGTGGCTGCTGGAAATGGAAATTTGGACGAGAGGACAACTGGGTTCACGGATCTAGGTGAGTGGAAAGGAGTACCTTGCTAAATCCGAGGGCGCGGAGTGATGTATCAGCCTGGAGAGGAAGGAAAACGAAGTTCCTGATGTTACAGCAGGATACAGCCGCCGCACATCATGGTGGGGAGGGGAAGGAAAGAGGAAGGAAAAGGGTTTGTATATATGTACGGTTGAGTTCAAGGTATGTAATAACTCACATTTAAAGGCCCAAAAATGCTAGGTTGGGCCTTTGGTGCCAAAAGATTTTGTGTTTCCCAATTCAAATATGGGCCTTAGTAGTTGGGAAAGAGAAGGGAAGAGGAATGAGAGGATTTGTATATATGTGCGGGCGAGTCCAAGATATGTAATAACTTAGATTGAAAGACCCATGGCCTACGTTGGGCTTTGTGCATGGAGATTTTGCCATCCGAACTCAATTATGGGCCTTAGTAGTTGGGAACTAGACAAACTCTAGCAACCGTGTATTTACATATCAAATAACACAACTTGTTCAATTATTAATAAAATCTCCCTCTCTAATGCAAAAAAATATAGGATGGAAGAAGAGCAAAGAAACAAACAAAAACTCATGTCCCGTCAAATTTTAGTTGATAACTCATGAAGAGCCAATATGGGAGTAGGTCTTACATAGCATCTGTCTCGTTGGCATGATTTAACAACAAAAACTCATGTCTCGTCAAATTTTAGTTGATAACGGTTAGGACAGTATGTTACGTATGAATTGAAAACGATTCTAACATGAATAACGCGTATGAATAGAAATAGATAATGATAAGTGATACTTCTCGTTGGTGTTTATGCAGAAGGAAAAATAATAAGTGATATTTCTCCTTGGTGGGCAAAAGGTTATGGCTTGTGTACGTAATCTGTTCCCATGTAAGTATTAGGTTATGAATCGATGAAGTAATCTGTTCCCACGTTGCCTCTAAAGCAAAGCCTGATATCTGTCGTTCAGTTTAAAGAGATAAAGAATCTGAGTTCATATGCATCTTGTTGACAATTTTTTTACTCTAAATAATTGTTAATTAGCTAAGCAACTATGCTAGTTTGGTCACAGTACTAGAGCTAGTGCCTAAGGATTCTTTGCAGTTATAACAACATAGAACAATTATAACACCTGCCTGGCTACAGCACCAATAGCTTGGATGCCATACAACATAGAACATCGGGTCAATAGCTTGGATGGAGGACGTTACGGGTATCACACACTGAAGAACACAAGCTCAACGCAACATTTGCATTGAGTTAACCTCTATTAATCTCTTGAAAGCACACTAATGCATATGTTCATAAGATGTGCAATGGTAACCAACAGGTCCACCTACAACTTTAGCTGCTACTGTATTACAATACCAGAACCTTCCCTATAACAGGGCCTGAACATTAGTACGATTTAGAAAGACTATCTGCCCATCCTTTAGGTCTAACCCATTGCGTACTTCTGGGTCCAGCTCCTCGCAGTTGTCTCATACTTGTTTCGGTCCACTTTGTACATGTGAGCTATCTCTGGAACAAGTGGGTCGTCGGGGTTTGGGTCCGTTAACAGTGAGCAGATTGACAGGAGGACCTAAAATAAACCAGCACATACAGTTAGCACAAGGAGATGAGATTTCTTTGGCGTGTGCAGCAATGTAATTCACAGGAAATTACAGTACATTCTTATCAAGTAATAAAGGTTAGAAACAATTAATACGGGAAAAAGCTAGGAACAATAAACTCCCAATTCACCCATTTTCACCCAGAGGAACACTGTTATGGAATCACAAGTTATCAAACAACTAATTTGACATAATATTCCATAAATTGGTTAAAACCTGCATAGTTGATTTGCATCGTATAACAAGATAGCTTCTAAAATCTCAGAAAATGGCAAAAAGGGTAATATGGTTAGCTAATAAGTGACTATGGGATTGCTCCAGTAGAATATCACTGCTTCTTTTCACAGAAACATCATACGGCCCGTGAATGTAATAACTATACATGAATGCTGTACTGTAACTACTGTTTGTTCCAATGTTTCATAACCCTTGGGTCTTCTCACCAAGTGCAAGGCTACTAGACCCAAGAGTCCAAGACCATGTAATTGGGAACATATCAACTTATGTAATTCCTAATCAATTTGTAGCGAATTACTTGCAATGGGTCAATGCTACAAAATGGAATACTACTTTTGATGCGCAGTCTCAGGACCAGGAATATTTTATATGCAGGTTATAATACAGATAACATTAATTTACTGAATGTCTTAAAGAAGGCTGTAGTCACAAAAGTTTCATCACACAAAAGCATTGTTTTATAACTTAATCAGAAGTCAAACTCATTGTTTGGGATTCCATGTAAACAACCTCTCAGTAAAGCTTAGCTCAAGCTCAGAGTCATATGTAAAGTCTATGAAAGACGTATTATTCTTGTACCCAACCCAGCCCACTCTAGCTATGACCAGGCCAAGATCGAGTAAAACAAATGAGCTTGCTTGATCTTAGCTTGGCTGTGAACTGAGATCGAGTTGAGCCAATCTGTGCTCCCTTGAACTAAGTTTATTCACGACCTACCAATAAATTCTTAAGGATTAAGAAATCGAGGACTTTACAAGCTTAAAAGTACTCCTAGGAGCTTTTAACCATATTTCCAACACAACAAAAAGGAAAAGGCAACATAACTTTGCAGATAAAAACCCCCCTCTGCGGATGTAAATTGAAAAGATAGCGGAACTTTTATTTAATGATTCAAAATGTATGTCGCAGCCTAACAAGATTAAATTGAGGTTCATTAACCTTGGAAACAGTTAATGCTGGGCTCCACTGTTCCTTCAGGATATCAAGGCAGATGCTTCCATTGCTATTGATGTTTGGGTGGAAAACTTTTGTCTTGAAAGCAACCTGCAAAATCAGGCATAAATTCATAAATACAATGATACATTTTTTCCTGATATATCAATAAAGAAGAACTAATAAATAATTTTTATCCTACCATGCTAGAACACATCAGTTAAGGTGCATAAAAATCTTGGCAAAAAATTGATCATGCAATAGCTTAGTTTTAGGTCAAAAAACAGACGGAAATAGAACCATCAAATAAGACCAATAAATAATCATGGAGACCATAAACTCAAGCTGCTTACTGCACCATTGAGTTGGTCAGTCAATGATAATGGATATACATATTGCTGATCTATGTTTGCTCTGGTGAGTGACCAGACAAAAAGAGACCATAAAAGACATGGATATACATATTTCTTATAGCACGGAGCAAATATAAAATTTCAGATCGCATGGAGTAAGATGATAGCATGAAACAAGTGTAACAACCCCAAATTTCCTACTCAGGTACCAGAGTTCCCATGATTTTGTAACTAATTTATGTACCGTTCACAAGTAAAAGGACTTGAGAGGGGGAGGAGACAACACTAAGCATGGCAGGCAAGAGACCATGAAGTGCTATATATATGCTGACCCTCTTAGGATCTGTTTTGAATCTTGAAAATACATAATAGAAAATTGTACAGATGGAGATATAGCTAGCTATCTTTCCAAAGTGCGAGGCAGATTTTTATGTTGCATTTGGTGGTGTCTCTGCAAGGTAAGGCCTAGTCGCTATAGTTTGGGTGATTTGTCAGTTGGATCAGGCCACTCTTGACCCGGGTTGTATATTTATGCTGACATCCATTTGTCACAGAATGTTGATACTAGGGTGAGACGGAAGAGGGCAGCAGATCCAAATTTTAAAATCATTGGTACAGAGGTGAGGGCCAATCATGTAGTGCTGCTAAGGAGGGTTGATTAATTAGCTTGTCCAGGATTCGTGGGTTCTGTCAACACTGGCTGGTGCTGATGGGTGGGTATTGGCAGGTCACTGTATCTGCTTTCCAGTTCAGCACCTCATGTTTCATATCAGCTTCACATCAGAAATAAGTATTAGAACCTCCCGTATACTCAAGTAGTATATCACTGTTGCCAGTTGGATATTAAGGCTTAAACCTTCCTTTACAAGCAACCAAATCAGGTACAATATTCTGCAGCACAAAGCTGAAGTTCAGGAGAACACTACAATAGTATTTATTCCCATTTAAATATACGAATATATAGATATAATTGGCCATCTAACTGCAGTGGAAGTGTCCAAGTTTTTTATGAACACAACACATGCATATTTGAAAAACAAATTATGGCAACCCCGTAGTTCAGGAAATGAGAGAGAAACTAAGATAATTAGACAAAGAAGAGGCTGAATATGAAGAAGAAAAAAGCAGGAAGCATGTCATTGCTTTGCACAGATAAAGTATGCATAGAATATTTTGCACATTAAATAAAATCGGCACCTGTACAAACCAGGGTAACGTTATATAGTACCTTGGGTGGCTTGAATGGATAGTCCGGAGGGAAATGAATGGAAACTAGAAACACACCACCAGCAAAGGGACTATCTGAAGGGCCCATAATAGTTGCTTGCCAATGAAACATATCTTCTCCCACCGGACCTGACAAGTGAAACAATTGCAGTGTCACAGTAAAACACCATGTATATGTATTATCTCATAGAGAGACTTAATATATGACTAGCATATATTTTTTTCTAACTGCAAGATAGAACAATTATTATCTAACAGCTGTTAGATCTTACACAACAGTGAAAACTTGGAATCTATAGCATGTCCTCCTAGCTTGGACACACAAATTTCATCTCAATGATTAAGAACACATGACAAATATATTTAGGCCTCAAGCTCACCCGGACCCATCTTGGGAAAGTATGGCATGCTTTCAAGAAAAAAAAGCATCGAATTCAGCTCACTGAATCAATGATTGGCTCCCATTCTTAAACCTATAGATGTCTCGATCGTTTTAAATTAATAATTAAATCGCAGAGTTACATGCATGTTCCATGGTGTTTAGGCAAAAATAAGATAGGTCTAAAGACAATTGCTTTAAGTTTTCTGGCACTACAGCCCAATCAAGGCCTATGAGTTCTTCCATTTAATCATTCAAGATTATACTTCCTAGGATTAATGGTAAAAGTTAGGAATCTCTATTAGAAGTTGTACAACACAGCATACTCACATAAGACAGAATCACAGGACTACACTATTTTTTGATTGGCATCACTAGAGTGTTGCATCAATATTTTGCAGGAATTGAAGCGAATCCTCTAGAGTTTGGGGAAAATTTTTCAACTTCCGAACAGGGCTCATGTTACATAGTCCTGCTTATGCGGCTTCCAAGATTACTCTCAGAAGAAAAGACAGGTGATGATTTGGAGTTCTGATCATAGTTTTGCTATAGCATCTGATAAAGTGTACGGGTTCCTATTAGAACCGAATTAGATGCCCGATGCATGAAGAAATCAAACAATTGTGGCAATATGAAGTCCCTTCATGGTACTATTCGCTATCGTAGCTAACATGTAACATTGTTAGCAAGCAATAAATCATGAGGTAAGTGAAACTGTGGGATCATGAAGCAGACGGCAAAAAGTGACTTCATATTTTGTTGCACTATATAGTAGTCCTGATAGAGCCAGATACACATACGTTTTGAAGCGATGTAGAAACTATCCAATGGGCATGATTTTTATTTTCGGTTACCCATGTTATCCCCAACAGAGTAACATAACAAACCATCATAGATGTTAGGATCATCAAATCTCCCGTACAAACATGGGGAAAGAAAACGAGTAGTCCTTACAGCAGTAGTATAAACGACCGATCGACCGCTCAAGCAGCATCATCAACTAGTAATAAGGTAATACCAGATAGTGACCCCGTTCCGATGGACGGGCGAGAAAGATAAATCCTCACCTGCGCTGCAGGAAGTGGGGGGATCCCTCTGCAGGTCCTTGAGCTCCTTCAAGATCCGCTTCGACGCCATCGCCGCCGCCGCCCAACGAACTCTGTGCCCTACCCACGGATTCCAATCCAAAGAGACAAAAGCAACACGATTCAATAACCCATCGGGTAAAAAGATTAAAACAGGTAAAGGAACATCGGGGTACACGGCCAATCGATCGGCCAAGGTCACCTGAGAGGGGAGTACGGGCTGCAGATTTCTCGCCGGCGAGAGGAGAGCACGCGGCGGGGCGAGCTGCAACGGGAGCCGATGGGACACTCGGGACGAAGTGGACGAGGAAGGGGAAAGGAGGCGAGAAAAAGAACCTAGGAGGGTGGGCCCATGCGTTTTCTGTGGCTCACGCGGCGCCACACGCGTCCACTCGGGCCGACAGGTGGGTCCAAGCGATTGAGGCGGCGGCCGGGAGATGAAGCGGAACAACTCGTGAGTCGTGACGTCTAGCAGCGGTGGACCGGTCAACCGGCAAAACAAAAGTTCGGATGGGCGACCGAGAATCGGGTATTTTTTGTTTTCTTTTTTTAGAACAGGGCGACCGAGAATGGGGTCGGTCACCATATGTTTGGGCCCCTTTTTCTCTTCACGCAGGATGAACTCATGGGCTGGACTACTTTTTTAATGGGCTAAAACATTTCGGGAATCGTGGTCGGTCACCAATGTTTTTGACCAACCTAGGCCAGGTTTCTTCCAACCTTCTTTTTAACGAACCAGATTTCGGCTGGGCTCCGGCCCACCCTTGTCGCAATACAATTTATGAAGATCGACATTTACACTTCCACGACAAATGTTTGGCTCAAAAAAAAAACTCACAGCATCTGCATTGTACTGTGTAATTTTTTTAAAAAAAAATTCACAACAATTGCTTCTTCTAACCTCATAGGAAAACTAAGTCATATCAGACATTACTGTTCCTCAATCGATGCATGGACAACCACCCTAGTTGTCCCGAAATGTTAACAACCGCGTGCGCGGTCAGGCCCGATCGAAGCCGGCCTTTTTCGGCCCATCACGCCGTCGGCAGTCGTCCTCATGCAAATCGATGCCGAAGCGTTTCTCGATGCCGCGTCGTTCGGCCATGCGTGCCGCCGTGCCTCCTCCCCAGCCTCCCTCACGCACCCCAGCCTGGCGCACCGGAACAATTCGATTTTATGGCGGAACTTTTCGTTTTTCTTTTTGGAACAGTCGATTTCAACACCTGGAACAAATCGATTTCTTGACTAGAACAATCCATCTCTACGGCGGCTGAGCGCGGCGGGGAGCGGTCGCGGCTGGGCATGGGCGCGGTGGAAGCTCCCCGACGGCTCCCCGATGACGGCAGAAACTGAGGAAGAAGAAGAGGCGTTGTTGGGCCGCGTCTTCCTGCTGGGTCGCGATGGGCTGGTTTGCCTGCGCGCGGGAGATCCTTGTTGTAACATGCGCGGTGTATAAACTGCCCGCTAGTTGTCTCGCCAGCCGCCGCAAATCGAATAACACACTTCGTCAAGGCTCTTGGCCATCCTTTCAAGTTTCAACAACCCCCACCCCCTCCCCCTCCACACACATATTACCAGTGTTTCAAAAAACAGAGAAACTAAACGAACGGTTGAGCAGAGCCTAGCGCCTAGGCGTGCCTAAGTGACACTTAAGTTGTCCTTGACGTTATAAATAGTAAAAATATTGCATATTAACACATATTTATTAAAAAAAATATTAAAAATGCTTGCGGCCACTTTTTTAAACACTGCATATTAGGCCTCCGAGATTGCCCTCTTCTTGTAATACCTAATTTAGCAACCAAAATTGAACCCGAATTCTACATTGTCAACAAGCTGCGCTGATACAAAAGAGGCCTATTCTGCCTCAAGAGGACACCTACATTACACCCAATGGACGCACAACGTAAAAGTGTTGTATATAAAACCGTAAATAAAATCATTAATGCGCCTTCGATATGTAGGAATCCAGTCTTGACAAGGCCATAAACCTTGCGTTAAATCAAATGGCAAAGCAAATTACACGTAACGTTTCAGTAATCAGGATAGGAGGATATCAAGATTCTACACTAGATATATTCCGGAATGGCCACCTCAAAGCAATATAATGAGATCATGATTCTTCGGATGTAGCCGCGTAGGAGATGTCAAGATGTAGAGGGAACTTATTTGTAGCTGTTGCAGTACGCAAGTATAATGAACCAATGGTCCACCTTTTCGTGACGACCTTAGCACATTCACAAACTGAGAACTAGAGAAGCTACTTAGACTAATAGTCTGGAAATTTATCACAGTACTCAAATTGTACTATGATCTTGTGGTAGGATCAAGAGCAGAATGGAAATTCGAAAAAAGTAAACAGAGGATAAGAACACCCATACACGAATTTCGTTGCACAACCTCGATTAAGATGATAACCAGCCTTCATGCTTTTACAGTTTATGTTGCACGCGAGGAAACACTCTGATTTCAGCAACGTACCTTTAGCACATATGCGAGAGACACGTCTGAAGTGAGCGCGCTGGGAAATTAGCAACGCTGCATCAGAATAGTCATCAGAAAAGTGAGTCACTCCTCTGCGGTAACTATCAGAATAGTTATCAGAATGATAAAAGCTGCATATGCATAGTTATCGAAAAATGGTGTTACCTATTCTTATTCGAAAGAAGCACATTTTATTACCCTAAACAATTTAAATTTATTGCAATGCACAAGCTATTACGATTTATTAAATGTTATATAAATTTGTATGCACAAAATAGAAAGGAAATAAAGTACAGATTAATGCATTTCTATCCATTGGTTCATAGAGGACAGCGAGAAGGATGCATAGAGGACAGCGAGAAGGATGCCGCAGTCCTGTCTTTGCATGCATGTCAGGGCCTGTTCATTTTTTTTGGCAAATTTTAGCCATTTAGAATATTAACTAATTAAAGTCTAATTACAAAACTAATTGCAGAACCTTGTGCTAATTTGCGAGACGAATCTAATAAAGATAATTATGCCGTAATTAAGCCATAATTAGAAGATGGTTACTGTAGCATCATTGTAGCGAAACATAGCTTAATTAGGCTCGTTAGATTCGCCTCGAAAATTAACCTCTATTTGTAAAAAGGTTTTGTAATTAGACTTTATTTAATACTTCTAAATGGTAATATTCTCTTCTAGCTAAAATTTTAACTATTTTAGTCTGGAGAAACGAACACCCCCTCAGTTGTCCAACTAGTTGTACAACAAAGGTTAAGGAGAGCCAACCGCAAAACAAAAGATATCAATACAGAGGCGCACAAGACTTCCAAACCCTTCTCAGCGGTGCAAATCTGATTGTGCCCACAAAGAAAGCTCTGTAAGAACACATGCAGGGATAATTTCCAGAGTTTGTCAACTTCCAGGAGTGACGATCCTACACATCTTCCATCAGATCCCATACATGTAAACATTTAAGGATTGATTGAACCATCGTCAGAACTCCATTAATATAATGTCAGAAACCCACCTATGATTTTCCAACCCTCAAGCTACAGTTCGTTGCTTGATTGCCCTTTTTGGAACTAGAAATTCAATCTCTCTCCCCTTCGTTCTACCTTTTGTCATACAACCTAATCTCATTCTAATGAGTCGTTGCTGCTGGCCGATCCCTAAAAACTTTTGTTGCATGGGCGGATCAATAATGCTGCTGGATGTCACTTGTGTATTCCTCGCTAATTTAATCTTCATGGCAACTATGTTTATATGAAGTTCCATGCTATGCTATGCATGAAGGTTGGTCAAATACAGAACAATTCAAAATTAATTGCATAGCCTGGTATTTTTGTATTTGAATACCAACATATATACTCAAACTGGAGTTTGAGAATGATTTTGATAGCATAGGACGCCAAATTCTGCTACAAATTATTCCACATGATGATTCTGGAGACAGACGGATAAGGATGCTGGATAGCATGAGCTCATGCACCTCATCAGTCCTTTTGAATTGTGAAAATTTCTACTTCAAAAGAGCAGTGAGGTAGGTTGACCAACTCTCACCTCTATCTACTTTTTACTTTCCTAGCAGCATATATATCTACTAGCAAATGTGCCCGTGCATTGCCACGGGCTGATCGAAAAAAGTCCCTTGATATTATTTTAATACAACCATATTATATTGTCATTCATAAAGTTATGACACATCACGTCTATATTTTTTTTACAGAGGTTATCAATGATTATATCCAATTCTTACTCAGATTCCAATATTGTCAAGACGATAAAAATACTATGACTGCCTGAATCCTGTTGCAGCACAAAACACTGGTTCCACCAATTCAATCAATCCAACTTCTAACTGAAGTGCAAAAAGTATTTGCATAGCAATGCAATAGATAATCATACAACAGTAGGTTGCTGTAAAGCATTCATTAGCATATGGAAGGGACCTCGATAAAAATAGTTTTAGAAAGTCTTCTCTCTGCTCAAAATCTAAAGACTGCAGATGTTTTTACTTGCAAAAGCTCCCAATTTTGCGGCAAACATCAATTATATCTTCGAGCTACCTTCAATATAAATTAAGCCAGCTAGGATGTTGCCCTCCTGGAGAATCTCACGCCCGACATTTTCATGTCACCAATTCCTCCTCTTTTTATACTACAGATATCATTACTAAGAAATAAAGCAGTCGTCAGTTGAGGACACACCATGGGGACTAAAATTTTGCAAATGCCCAATCAAACTGAATACATTATGCCATCCAATTTCAAGGCAGATCGACATCATCTAGACTGACAGCTCTAATACAGAATCAATTCAATTAGATTTTGATTTTTTAAAAGAGACGCAACAGAGAAACATGATCCTACAAACAATATCGCACCTCGAGATGCAAAAGAGCTGTCAACATGTTGTTGGAATAAACAATCAAAATCCCCTTTGTTGCTAGCCTGACCTAATGAGGCACTATCAGAAAGGGGAATTCTCCATATTAGAAACGCAATCGCAACAACTGGCCAGAATAAAGAAAGGACGTGAAGGAGCTCACCTAAATCCCCCAGATCGGACGGGCACCGGATTAGGCGAGCTTGCATGTGGCTGCCGGGATGAGGCCGATGCTGGCGCCACCATTGGCCTTGGCCTCCAGCGCCTCGCGGATCTTCTGCATCTGGACTCTGGAGCATCGTTCGGCCACGGTGCAGCTCGGCCATGTGCGCCCTTCCTCACACTCACCATCGCAGAGGTGGGGCCCTGCGGCAGCCCGTTCGAGCGCAACCAGTCGACGAACCCATCAGGACGCGTCAGCGGCTACGGCGGAGGGCCCAGTCGCGAGGGTCGGCGG
>LAPY01000460.1:35179-47654 GCA_000970635.1 Eragrostis tef | reverse complement strand
TTGACGCTCAGATCGAACTAGCAATTGACCTCCAAAAAGGATGAAACCAGTTGCATTCGAAAGAGGATGAAAAGATCTTTCCAGTGACATAACATGCACACCTCAATTAGAAATAGAACTAAAATGGCAGCCAAACAAAGTTAGGCATTTTTGGAAATGTGGGGATTTATTTGAGCATCAAAATGAATTTTAAAAATCTCCAAAAATTCTCCAAAATTCTGATATGAGGTGGGATATCTCCAGGATTTTTGGTTGGGCAAGATGTTACAGAAAATTTTGAGTTCCTTCACAACGTTTGGTTTGACAATTATTTGAACAAATGATTTCGAATTTGAAAGTGATTTAGTTTTGAGTTCAGTTCAGTTTTGATATTTGCAGGAATTGTCTAACAGTGACACGGGGTGTCACAACTGACAGCTCTAATACAGAATCAATTCAATTAGATTTTGAGTTTTTAAAAGAGACGCAACAGAGAAACATGATCCTACACCTCGAGATGCAGAAGAGCTGTCAACATGTTGTTGGAATAAACAATCAAAATCCCCTTTGTTGCTAGCCTGACCTAACGAGGTACTATCAGAAAGGGGAATTCTCCATATTAGAAACGCAATCGCAACAACTGGCCAGAATAAAGAAAGGACGTGAAGGAGCTCACCTAAATCCCCCAGATCGGACGGGCACCGGATTAGGCGAGCTTGCATGTGGCTGCCGGGATGAGGCCGATGCTGGCGCCACCATTGGCCTTGGCCTCCAGCGCCTCGCGGATCTTCTGCATCTGGACTCTGGAGCATCGTTCGGCCACGGTGCAGCTCGACCATGTGCGCCCTTCCTCACACTCACCATCGCAGAGGCAGGGCCCTGCGGCAGCCCGTTCGAGCGCAACCAGTCGACAAACCCATCAGGGCGCGTCAGCGGCTACGGCGTAGGGCCCAGTCACGAGGGTCGGCGGCACGGAGACGTCGGGAGAAGAGAGGCGGATGCGAGTTAGGGCGGTATGAAGCCGCGTGCGGACAGCGGGGCGACCTCAGCGGCGAGCGCCGAGCGCCGAGTCCTGCATTGGCTGATCCTTTTTCCGGAGGAGGAGGAGGAGGAGGGCGTGGAACCGGATTCGCGCTCGAGCATCGCCGTCGAGGTGGGCGTGGTGGGCGACGGGCAAGAGTGAGGAGCGCCGGCGGCAGCGGGCGGAGCGATGGAGCCGAGGGTGGCGTTTTTTTTTTTTTCTCTTTCCAATCGGCGAACCGGTACGCAAATAATCTGGCTGGGCCCACCTGTCGGCGCCGATATTTGCAGGAAAGAGACGCGATTGAAGTCAAAAGACAAATAATAAAGAGTAAATACGGTGGTCCTCCAAGACAGAGGTAAAAGACAGATTGTCTTGAACTACGCAGTTGACATTCTGGTAATCATAGATGAATATGCAAGACCTTACTAAGTCTAAAAAATTACACAATACATTTGTATAATCAACTGGTCTGCAAGTAAACTATATAAATCTGTACGATTCCTATTAATACAGCTGAAGTGAAATACAGTTGGTAGATTCCATTCACCAAGCTTGGATGTCCACTAGGCTTAAGTAAGGTAGAGGGTTATTTTCCACTGGGATAATCTTTTCTATATCAAGAGTTTCGGCTAGCTACAGATGGGTAACTCACGGCCACGGATCAGTTCTTTGCCAACTTTTTTCAAGTGCAGTTTACGAGGCAACAGTCGTGATCTGAACTATCAGGCAACAGCTATCAAGCAGATTGAGAAATTTAGGGAACATTGCCCATGGAGTGATCCAAATAAATACAAGAAGGGGAAATTTTCAGTGCAAGTACACATTTTGGTGCGTTGCAATCAACAACTGCAAGCCACCGGATCTATATCAATTATCAAAGATCTCGTTCGGGCGGGCGGGTTCCCCTGGGTCACTTGATTACTTTGCAAAACACCCCTGACCCATCTATCAATTTTCCATTTGGCTCGAGGCATCGGAACCAGAGGCTGCCGTGCTTCATCATTTTCCTCCAGACCCCATATGCTCTATTCGATCCTTCCTCGTGCTGGCGTTGGGCGTCCCATCCTGTCTCGCCAGTGCCCAGCCGACTGGCATTTCGGCCACAGGCCAAGACATGCAATGCCAGCTTCTGCGATACCAGTTGGATAATGCCACCAATCTCAAGGTTCATAACAGATCGAAATCAACAAATGACATCCATAAGAAGGAACCGAAATTCACGGCCGAAAATGGAGAAATCAATCTAAAATTTGCCAAGTATTTTTGTTCTGAATATTTTTTTGCAAATCCCAACAGGAATGTTGAAGCAAATCAAAGCCGGTTATTGTGTAAACACTAAACAAAGTTTTTATTGCGGAGCCTCCTCGCCACCTAGCCCGTGGGGACAGGGAAACGGAAAAGGCTTCAATGAAGGTCCGTGAAGGAGGGAGTGGATTCGAGGCACACAGGCATACACTACGGTGTCACATCAGATTCTGGTGGTCTATGACGAGGAAGGAATGCTTTGTCAACGGTGAGGGAGTAGATTGTGGATTTTTTTTTTCAAAGTGACCTCTTAATCGGGGGCTCTCTACGAAAGTGTTCAAGTGAGATTGGGGCGTCCGAGTATCTGAGTTGTAGCGTGTAATCGTAAAAAAAAAAGATTAGATTGCCCGTCTGCATGAATGTGGGTCATTTAATCTAGATCTAATAACTAACAGTTGTTGATTGCACCTTTGTATCGAAAGGTCCATTTCCACTTAAAATTTCCCCAAATAGAAAACCACTCTAAAAGCAGTGACTGACACCTCAGTTCGTAGTCTTTTAGTAGTGGTTTTGACCCAAGTAACTCAGAAGTGGTGTGGTTGTGAGAATGATTCTATATGGATTGTTTAGGTGGGTGAGGGTCAGCATATTTCCAAGCATAGCACCTCTGGGTTAACTCTTTTACACAAAGCGAGGACGAAAGCGTAAGAGAGATGCTATGTGCATGCGCAAGGTGTTACAACGACAAACATGGTAAGCGATGGACTAGGAGTGATAAACTCGATAATTCAAAGTGACAATAACACGACCATTTTGTGGAAAATTAATGTCCTCAATCTTACTAACAACTTCAAATCCTCAAACTGGTTAGAGCAAGGCTAACGCGTGCGCCGAGCAGCGCCGGGCCATCTCCCTCTGACGCCAATGCATGCGCCCAGACCGCCCATCACACGTGCCATCTGTAGGTCCCATTTTTGTCTGCAAACTCTTCCTGCTTCACTCTAATGAGGACCCATAATTGCATAGGAGATTGGGATGAGACCGGCGCTGACAGTTGCGACAAGCGCACTCTCTCTCTCTTCATTTCTCTTTCCGCCACGTAGGAGTAATCTGACATGCACGGGCTACAAGCCCAGGGCTTGCTCTTCTGATTTGGCATGATCTTTGCCACAGTAAAAGGTGATGCAAGTGGTAGACAGGAAGACATGTTTCACCTACCTCTATCTGATGAAGCTACAAGATGATGCAAGTGGAAGACATGAAGACATGTTTCACCTGCCTCTATCTGATGAAGCATGTATACACCCCGCTCCAGCATATGGCAGAACAACTAGACAGTCTATCTCTGAATGATGAACTAGAATTGTTGGGGACGTATATATATGGAGTCGATTAATTTATACACAAAATGATGAGTGGACAGGAAAAGTTACACCCATCATTCAAGTGGCTTTGGAATTCATATTGTCAACAAAATCACAAGTTTTTCTTATCGTTATAATATGCAATGCTACAATAGATACTCTCCAGAGAAGAAACATGATGCTACAAGAGAGGAGACCTGGTGCTACCGTTTACTGTAGCACAAAACATATGCAACGAAAAGTTGCAACACAAATATGAATGTCAGTGTGTAAATAGTGAAATCAGTGTCTAAATAGTAGTAGCAGTTATCAGGTTCGGGTGTGTAACCCGCAAAGTGCATGATTTCTCTTTTTTGTATCTCCTTGAACAAAAACTTGTTGCACCTGACTTTTTGCATTTTGGTAGATCATTGCATTCTATCCATCTATATTATTGCTACAATTTTTCTTTGCATACTACTGGTGCTATAGCGGCAGTAGCACGACAAGGGCCCGCAGCACAAGAACCGTTCATGACACCATAATGCTATCAGTGTGCCATATGAAATCTGCAACAAGATGAAAGCTTGGAGCAACTGTTTCTCAGGATGCTCCTTTGCAAAATCCTGGGCTATTATTGGAACTACAATTCATGATCATTTGGAGGTCAAAGATTTGGCCACAACTTCGCTGCCATGGCCAAGATATATCGACTTTCACTTTATGAAGGCCGCTAGAGAAATTCCACACAGGTTATTGGTCCGATGTTTGTTCGGTTGTGATCATGATTACGTTCCAACATTCCACCAGGGTTGAGATTCCCGGTGATTATGTTCTCGAGAACAAAGATATTCCCATGTGACTAGGCAAACATTTTTTGAGATGTGAGTGTGATTTAAGGGTTCTCTTTCTATTTTAGAAGATGTTGTTATGTAACTAAGGAAAAACATTTCTTATACTCCCTTCAGCCAAGTATAATTACATTTTAGTAGGTGCGCAGTAAACGAGAAGGAAAGAGATAAAAGGTGTGTTGCGAAGATAGAAATTTTTATTGGAAAGTGAGAATAACAGTATTTTTGAAAAATTTGGAGAAAGCTAATAAAATGACAATTAAACTGGGACAAAGAAAGTATAACAGAAGACCTTCAAAGAACATGTGCCAGCCATTGAGTAATTAAATGTTAATACGACACATGATGTTGAGTCAAAGATACGAATCATTATAGGGGTTTCCACCATATATAGAAACCTATATAAATAAATTACACACAGTTTGCCTACACCTACGGTTAGACAGGAGCGGAGCTATATGTGTATCTCTGGGGGCGGCCACACCCAGGACTTTTTAAATTTCATTTCAGTGCTATCTGCTCTATATTCATCATATATGCACCCCTCGTCTTCATGCATCCATAAAGCCAAAAAACCAAGATCAAGTAGCGTTACGTCAAACTTAAGCTAACAAAATGTCTCGTGTTGAAGCAAAAATCTTGAAGATACCACCTTTTTTTGAATGGATTCGTGCCATTATTCTGGATACACTTCTTCTCGCCAAATCAAATCAAGAAATACTTGGTACACACCCGACTCATGTGACGAATGAAGGAAAACCAAATCAAAAGGCAGAAACGACTCCGAAGAAACATTTTTGCTTCTGTGCCAGCAGATCATGGATCAAGGCATTGACGAGGATGGCTGAATCAGCTTAGGAAAAACACATTTCCATAAGTAAACTGATAACACTAGTTTGGCAGCTTTACGATGCCATCTGATAACTACCATGATAGTTTGTACAGAGTGGTCACTGACAACTCTTTCGTTCTCTGCCTATAAAGTAAAGAAAATACAAGCTTGAGAGGGGCTGCTTAAGCGGTCCATCGGCGTAGTCATTTCTCTGCATGTTGTTTGGAAAAGATATAGCAATCTTTATTTTCAAAATTCCATCTATATGGGCACTGTTTACTTGTATGAAATTAGCAATAGCTGAATAAAAAATCACAATCCAGCTACCTAGCCAAACTAGAAGCATCTCCTCCCCGTCAAGCTGTGCATGGCTTGCACCACCCATGAGGAGAGAAAAAATATGAGGCTACGATCAATGCCCCTTTTCATGCTCTCCACGAGTCCCCTCGTCCTAATCAAAAACCGCCCAATCAGGTAAGGGCAGGTAAGAGCAAGCAGTACTGATACCTGATAGAACGTTTCTGGACGCCCAATCTGCCCAGAAAAATAGAACGTTTCTGGGCTGAGAATATATTGTGCCTGTAGGGTAGGAATCCAGTTTTGACTATGGATCACAAAGGCTACTTGCTTTCAAAGTAAATTTAAAAGCAAAAAAAAACAGTAATTGGGACAAGACGATATGAAGAATCGACACTTATATTCTCAGCCCTCGAAGGATAGCCGTAAGGCAGCAGCACTAACAACACAAGAATATAATCAGATAGTGATTCTCGTGTCTTAGGGACACTTTAACAATACTGCTTAGGAGCACTTTCGTAGCAAAAGCCGGACCTTGCGCACACGGAATTCATGGGGACATGCATGACAACGTAAGAATCCAACACTTCACTGAAGATCTAGCACTGTCAGCACCCCAGGAGGAGAATCAGTACAAAAGTTATCCAAGAGCAACTTGAACGTCAAAGGTTATTCTCACTAAATTATCAATACTTATCACACTGTACTCGAGAAGGTCTGGCAGCAGGTTGGCTGCTGGGAGTACCTGTGGACAAAATGGAGTAGGTCTGCGCTACTTGAATGGAGCGGGGGCTCGAAACACCACTCCCAGTTTACTGTCTTTGGCCACTGTATCTCACGAAAGCAACGGTGGAAGAGTCGAGCTAGCTGTCGGTAGTGAAAGGGGCCTCCTTCCTCTGATCATGAGAACCACACACTTGCTTCCCTACATACCAGGCATGTCATTGTGGTATTTAGTTGTACGAATAGCATATTCGTTCATGCATGTTGAAACTGATGTATACAACTTTAACTTTTGGATGGTGTACTAAGCACCTCTTCCGTGCTTAACATCTGATGCGTCATGTCTCATGGAATAAGATGCTTGCCACAAAAAACATCATCCCCTATACATGTATTTGTTTTATGATAGCTGATTCCCATCACCTGGTGAAGGTACAAAAGCATGATGTATGCCTGGAAAATAATCTGTACTTTTCTAGTTTGCAGTATGCTTGTCACCTTAATTATGTGCCAAAATCAAGAGCAAAAATATAGAAATTCCAAGCAGAACAGCGGACAAGAACATCAATACACAAACCTTTGTACAAAGGAATTTTATAGCATTTCTCTTTGACGCGATCGATGAATTGTGCTGGTTTCGTATGCTTACTTCTAACATAGGACGTGAAACACGTTATTTTAAACACGTTGGGAAGCAGCCTACAGAATCAGAATGCTTATAAGAAAAGATGTTTGTTCCTCTGCAACATTCTAGACGACCTTGCATCAGTTCCCGTGGCATACAAATGGAGCCCTTTTGTCGTTTAATCTGATAATGCTGAATCAGAACCTTAAAGCTATAACAACACAAGGCATACTTCAGTTGACGCGCTATGTAATGCAAAAAGTACAAAAATAAATTAAGAACATAAAATGTGGGGACTTTGTGTCTTTACGACCTGTAAAGACAATTTTTCTGCCTAACAAAAGGGATAAGTTCAATAGCACGACGCTACAAAAAAGGTTATGCTCGTTGTAAGCATTGGGAGGCAGCATGCATGCTGGGTTCGTCCTCTAGTGTACTCTGATTTCATGATCTGCACAAGTACCCTTTCGTCAAGTTGGATAATCCTAAACGTACACCACTAAAAGACTTAACAAGAGGACTAAGATTCCATCGTTTTCTTATTATGACAACAAATCCATCAGAACATCAATAGAAGAACAATCAATTGACCATTTTATCCTTTCTTGTAAGCAATCTAAGAGCAAGGCTTCAAAAGTAATCTGAATGCTCAAGTAAATCAAATAGGCTGCACTATATCAGCATGTCAATATTATTATAAATTACAATAGATGTTCTGACACACTAGGTCCACTAACAACGGACCAGAATTGAAAATGAACACTTAGCTTTCATGATATTCTTGAAGGAACATTAATGGAATTTGATACGTAGATGCCAGGGAAAATACGAAAAACGCTTTGGTTTCACTATTTCCCCAACCTTATCTTTAATATGAACAAGAAACAAAAAAAGTTCAGCGTCACTTTCTACCAATATGGCTTGAGCCCTGGCTGTCTCCTGACCACAACTACAAATAGGCCACCAACACTGCAAACAATAATCAGTTCAACATCTAGCTCCGGGCCAACAGCGGCAAGACTAGTAAAGACTTCAGTGTAATAATGGTTACTGGCATACGCGTCATAGTTGGCATTATAGGTATCTTTTTTCTACATCTATTTTAACTATTTCAATTTATCTTTAACTCTTTGTAACACCATCTTGTTTCTTTGTTGCAGGAAATGCAATTTGTTTGCTTCTTTATGCAGCACCCATGTACATGATTACATCCTGAACCAGAACTATTACGATCAGAAACACAGAATGGTGTATTCCTTACTATTATATTGATTTTTTTCAGATTGACCTTCAAAAGAGTGATAAAGGAAGCTACCGTGGGAGAATTCTCGTGCATACCTTATATCCTAGCTTTCTTCAGCGCACTCACGTGGACCTGGTATAGCCTTCCAATTGTGAGTACGGGCTGGGAGAACCTGTCGGTCGCTAGCATTTCCTCGATAGGAATACTCTTTGAGCTCTCATTCATCAGTATATATATATGGTTTGCACCAGGAGGAAAAAAGGTACGTAAGTTACCATCCTAAAATCTCCAAGGTAACTGAAGCAGTATATCTCTGATTCTATAACCAATTTCACTATCTTATAAGAACTGATACAGTGAAATAAAGAGTTAGGAAACTAGCTAATGGTACATAGGAATTTCAGGCAAAATTCACAATGTTTTAAATCATTGAAAGTAGAAACTAACAGCCATATCGCTAAACAATACAGTAAAAGCTTCTGCAAGCTCTTACTAAATGGTCATGTCTTATTAAAACTTGTCAGAAGTACTTCTTTTAAGAAAAAAATGGTGTTACTTATTCATCTTTTCTATAGTTTCAAATCTCTCTTACCTCATATGAGGTAAATTAATTAAATAAGAGATGATTTTTTTTAGCTGCTGTCCCTGCTACCTCCCATCCCGCATAATTGAATAGCGCTTCACAGTTCAATCAATCCAAAGGCCTAAACACATGAAGTATCTGTCACGTTTTTAGATAATCATTAACTCACCATGGGCACAGTAAACAACTCCAAGTCAATTGTTCTGTTGTTTTGTTAACTCAATAGGATCAAAACTCTTTCTTCAAATAAATCCATGTCAATGTTTTATTGTTATCTCAATTCAATACACGTCCAGTATCTGTCACGTTCTTTATTAACTTCCCTGAAAAAATACCCCTAAATATTTGGTACAAAATAATGAAGTATTTTACATTTAAAAAAATAGAAATATGAAATTTTGGGCGACCTATTACCTCTTGTGATCTAGTCAGATAGACGCATCATTGTCCACTGCAATTTGGGACCACCGTAAAATCTTCCTAAATTATTTCAATGGGACGTCAGAATCTCAGCCATACACATTATTAAAAAGGTTAATTACTCATTTTTTCCAACATATATAACACTGAATACATCTCCACTCTAATCTTTTTTTTTAAAAAAAAATAATACAACGGACACAGTGATGTTGCTGTAATTACACCCAATTGTCATACGAAATATTGAATTTTAATAACTCCAAGTATTCATGGAGGTTTTAAATGATTGAATTTTCGTATGCTTATTGTAATCCGAACATTATCTTTGCAGAAGTATGTCACACTAATGGTATCAGTCGTTCTGGCCATCTTTGGTGTGACTGTATTTTTCTCAACCTTTAGAATTCACAACCACCATACGCGCAAGTTATTTGTTGGAAGTATTGGTATTGTGACTTCCATGTCCATGTACAGCTCTCCACTTGTAGCTGTGGTGAGTACCGTCAGTTATTGAGGCTCTAGAACCATTTGTTAATGATAATAACCTTCTTAAATGCGAAATCCTCTCAGTATTTTTTACACGACCTCTCAGTTTATTGGCACATCCTCTATTAACTTAGTCTTGTTTTTGTACTCCCATGACTACAGAAACAAGTTATAAGGACGAAAAGTGTGGAGTTCATGCCTTTCTATTTGTCCCTGTTTTCCTTCTTAACAAGTGCAATCTGGATGGTATATGGTATCCTGGCAAGGGATCCTTATCTCACGGTTAGTTCGAAATCTTAATTTACACTAAATAAACTATTGTCATGTGCCTCTTTCTGGCTCCACTTCGTACTGATTTGCTGATCAACTTGTTTTGTTCTGAAGTCGCCAAACTGTGTTGGATGTTTCACTGGCCTTCTTCAGTTGGTTGTGTACTGCATTTACAGCAGATGCAAGGAAAATGAACCATCCAAATCGCTCAAAGATGTCGAGCAGGCAAATGACATGCAATTTGTAACCAGTCGTGAAGATGCAGATGGATATAAGCCTTGAAGCAAGAGTAATATGCCTGCTTTATTTTCTCCTGAAAGATCATTGTTCAAATAACTGTAATGTTAGGATATATAAAATAAGGGGCAATTGTATTCTTACCTTCAATCTAAACCCTAATTGTGATTTTGCCTTCGAATTTTTAACTTTGTGATTTTACCTTTGGTTTTCAACCTAAAGTCAGATTCTATTCATAGGCTAATTGCGATCTTTAGATTCTATTCACAAATTAGTCAAAGATTATATACAACTAGTTTTTCAATTAGTTCATGTTTAGTCCTCTTATAATCGGCATTCAAAAGTCACACTAAATTATTAGTCCTGTAGGCTCAAACGAGCTCTTAAATTGGCGGGTTCAAATTGTGAATGCGTTCGAAGAGCTAGCAATCATTGCCTCACTCAAGGCAAGCTTTGATGATATGTTTGTCCATGTCATGAGGCATGCCGCTAAGAAATGGCCCGAGATGACCAAACCTCACACCGACATTATTTGTTTCCTCGGTATCAAATATTTTAAATGTACTATTGAAGACTAGACACAAACACGACTTGAAGACTAGACACAAACACGACAAACGGAGAAGGTATTTGTATTTGTCACTTAGAGAACAGTAAGGGTCATCTGCCACCACTAGCTTCCCGACCTCCCACCCCGATTTGGTTACGCTAGTTGATCCATGAGCTAAAAAAAATAAATTGGATCCTTATTTTTAGTGTCATGACCGGCAGTGGCCCAACCAACCAATGCTTGTCGCCCCAGGTCTAACGAATCACAAAAAAAACATGATTAACCCTCCACCTCCATTATTCCAAAACGCTAACCGATCGATTCTAAAAAAAAAACGCTAACCGATCCTTGGCATTGGATTGATCTGAAGGCTGCCGCCCTGACACTGACAAGCAGTGGCGGAGCTACGGGGTGGGCCTGGTGGGCCGCGGCCCACCCCCAGTTTCGGCCACCAAGAAGCCCACCCCAGCATCTTCTCGCCCAAGCGCAGCGCAGAGCCGTCGCCGTTCCCGTTCCCGAGCCAAGAGCGACGGAGGAGCGAGTGGGGGCAGGCTGTTGAACGACAGAGATGTGCCCGAAAAGAAGCTAGTGGGTTGCGGCCTTGCGGGTTGCGGCGGCACCGCGGGAGGCTTTGTCCCTGCTGGCCGGAGTTGCCTCTTCTTGATTTCGATGTGACCGAAAATCTGCCGCGCCCCCGCCGCCGGAGCTCGCTTTAATGAAGCCGGCCTTTAACCATGTGGAGCAGTGGCGGAGCTACGGGGTGGGCCGCGGCCCACCCCCAGTTTCGGCCACCAAGAAGCCCACCCCAGCATCTTCTCGCCCAAGCGCAGCGCAGAGCCGTCGCCGTTCCCGTTCCCGAGCCAAGAGCGACGGAGGAGCGAGTGGGGGCAGGCTGTTGAACGACAGAGATGTGCCCGAAAAGAAGCTAGTGGGTTGCGGCCTTGCGGGTTGCGGCGGCACCGCGGGAGGCTTTGTCCCTGCTGGCCGGAGTTGCCTCTTCTTGATTTCGATGTGACCGAAAATGAGCTCATTGCCTGCAGGCTGCAGCTGCCTCTTCTCGATTGGCGATTTGCCCTGCTGCAGACTGCCCTGCCGGCCGCGCGATTCGTGCTCGCCAACGAGTGGCCTGCTGCCCACCTCTAGGCTCTATTCATTGTTCTTTGCTATTCTTGTTTCTTCTTCAGTAGGTAGTGCTATTTTTGCTTCTGAGGGCCACGGATGAAGCAATTGATTGAAAGTGATTTCTGCTGGTACATTGCGCTACTAACAAATGCC
The DNA here is from genome assembly GCA_000970635.1 of Eragrostis tef. Taxonomy (NCBI): domain Eukaryota; kingdom Viridiplantae; phylum Streptophyta; class Magnoliopsida; order Poales; family Poaceae; genus Eragrostis; species Eragrostis tef. The sequence continues at coordinate 35,671 of LAPY01000460.1, read as the reverse complement.
ACCAAGGAATTTAGTTTAATCTTGTGAGGGTCTGTTTGGTCATAAGAAAGGGTCAGTTTGGTCATAAGAAAACAGATCCTTTTTCTAAACCCAATGCATAGCAAACATTGGAAAGGAAAATAATCTTATTTCCGTAACACAAGCTTGTTGCTTCATATCTCATTACATATCCATAAGCCCATCTTAAGTTGTTTCCAAACACACTGAGTATTAGAAGGCATAGGCGAAGTAGTAGTTTCTTGTCTAGTTGTACTCATTGTATTCATGTAACTTGAATTTTGGAGATAACTTTTTAATGATTTCAACTCAAATTTCGAGTTGGCACTTCGCTGTTGCATCGCCCAATTTTTTTTTATTTATTTTTTGACCGGCCCACCCTCAGTTCAAACCCTGGCTCCGCCACTGATGTGGAGGATCGGCGACCGGGGTTTCGGTGGTGGACGTACAGCCGCCAGAGATGGATCAGCCGCTCGACCGCGCCGCCCGTTCCGT